>CAIGRS010064492.1:0-35139 GCA_903798395.1 Fraxinus floribunda | reverse complement strand
TAAAAAATCTAATTATGGTACGGAATCGAACGGAACGGAACAGAACCGAACCGAACCGAACTGAACCCAAACGGTTCCATAATTATATTTGGACCCGAGGGGTCCATTTATTAAATACCCGAAAATTTTGGAAACGAACCGAATCGAACCGACCCACGGACAGCCCTACTTTGAAGTCCCATTGAAAATGAGCCCTGTTGTTTACGCACCCATTCTTCATAATCTTGCAGCAGCCGTTGTACGAGTAGCGGTACCAACCTGTCCACTAGAGCCTGCATCATTGTGTGTACAATTCATGGTCACGATTTGCGAATACATGATGTAATTTGCCAATTTTAAGAGTTCTAGAAGTATCAAGTCTTACATTGAACACTATAAAGGCAAACTTCGTACATGGTAGTGGACATCACATATGAAGAGATTTTTCTTGCATATTCTTTTTGTTTCAAGTCTAAGTCAGTTATGGTCTAATATATTCCCTTTCTTTTTCTGTTTTCTTAGGAGTAAAAGATTTATGCTTCATTTAATGTAAATGAGTTTTCAATACTTACATATTCCCTGGAGCCTCAACAGATGATATTGGCAGAAAGGTGAATGGCTGGGTATAAATCTGCATGAAGATGAAGATTCAATAAAAACTAAGATGCCAACGGGAAGTCGGGAATGAAAGCCCTTCAATGAGAATAAACAGGCACAATTCCTACAGCGAGTGGCAAGGTAAATCTTGGTTACATACTACATCTGAATCCAATTGAACAAAGCTAGCATGCTTGACTAAGCTTAAAAATATTATATATCAATAAATAAGTTACTTATTTTGACGGTAAGAGTTACTTCCAAAGTAAATTTCTTTTACTTAAAAGCAAGAAAAACTAGCTTGTCCAAACATGCTTAGAAAAACATTTTGTTTTCTTTAAGCTTAAGTAAACATGCTCTATGAAGAATGGCTGAGTAATGAACAGAAACCCACCTCCTGAATTGAAGGATTACAATAGTAAAAAGATTCCGAATTTGCCATTTACCGTCAAAAGAAAAAAACAAAGTTTGCTTATGAAAGTTGACTGAAGTTTGTCAATGGCCCAGGTTGATCATAGTTATAATACGTTAACGCTAAAATGACAAAAATTCACAAAAATGTAACTTGAAAATTCAAAAAATGTAAGATAAATCATTTCCTTGGATTCTCTCTTTCTTCTGCTTTCAGGGACGACATTATAGATACATTGGTTATAAGAGTGAAAACGTGGATACGAGTGTGCAATCGCAAAGCTCAATTCAATGATATATTTTGGAAAAAATAAAGCAGGCCATGAACTATCATATAATCTATATAGCTAAAGAGGCTCAAGTAACATGAGAGAAATATCAATTGCTAACCTTTAGCATTTGAAATAATTACCAATCACAGACAAAGTATGAGCCAGGTGATCAACAATATTAAAAGTGTTTCTAAGTTCTAACTCTAGACAAACAAATGAAGGAATCTATTCAATCTGAAGTTGACAAGCTTTTGAGAAGTATTTTAGTGAGATAATGAAATGCGTGAAATGTTTTAGTCAGCCCATAGGAAAGGCTGCTACCAAGGGGACCCTCACTTGGTCTACAACTAGCACTGGCAGAGGCTAAAATTGGTTTCAAAAGAAGAAAGTACCATAGAATTCACAGAAAATACTCAACAAAAGGAGGATAACAACCTCAAGGACGAGATCTAACTTCACATCGACATTCAAAAATGGTTCAGCACCAATAGTTTCCTATGTTATACGGTTTCTCATTGAAGCTGCATATTGAAAACAAAGAAAGATTAAAACTTAGATGTAGGCTATAATAGGCACTGCTTAATTATGCAAGTGAAATCATGGGAACATATACTAAAGCCACCGAGACGTATTAAACTTGTAGTAGATAACAATTAAGAATTTCAGAAATCGTTGAGTGCATGAAAATTACAGACATATGCAGTGGATTGCATAACTTCTAATTTGAATATCCCAGTTAACCATATCCATTATGAGTTTTGACTTTTCGAACATAGGTGAAATAAATGCAGATTCTCCATATTTACTCCGGTCCACATTTATTCATTTCAATGCCTTGGAAATAAATAATAATAATAATATTAATAATAAAAAAGTAATGTCAAGAATAATTATACCTGAAAAGTGCTCATTTTGCAGTTCCACTACTTTGGAACCCTCAAACTGCAACCCACATTAACAGTTTTACAAGTTACCAAATATATCAAGTGTGTGAAGTGATGTAGGAATGTATCAATTTGACAAAGAACAAGAAGAGAAAGGGGATCCAAGAAGAAGAAGAAATTAGGGCAAGAGAAATCAATTAATTCAAATAAGCCCTTTATATATAGAGCAAAGAAATTAAAAAGAAGCTAAAATTAAAAGAACTTCTTCTAAATTAGAACTTTATCAAAATATTAAAACTAATCTAATCTAATCTAAACATTCATAATTGGAATCAAATTCTATTTTGAAATCCTATCTATATCTCTATCTCTATCTCTATCATGAAGCCACACACTGTTATTTAACAACACATCAACTCATAATTGGCAGCAAGTGCTCAATTGAATCCTATTAACGAGTAGATTTCTTGATGACAAGATAAGGTTTAATTTTACAGGTTGCGAACTTTGTAATAACTTGACAGAAATTTATCATAATACCTTTCACGTAGAAAAGAAAATTATAACTACACTTTGTAATTGAAAACCTCCAGGCTACAGACTCTAAATAAGGCAAGAGCCTTTGTCGATCCATAGTATGCCTTTGTCGCAGGATAGATTCTTTATCATGATTTATTTAACGAACGTCTTCCTTTCATAAATACAAGCCTTTGTCGATCCATAGCATGCCTTACTTCTTCTTGTCGCTGTGAAGTCATACTATGAGCAAAAATGCTCAAACTTCCATTGAGATGGATTAGTTATCATGGATTGTGAATCTAAGATATCTACTTAGAGCATATTTCGCTAAGCTTAAAAAGTCTCTCTCGCTCTCTCTCTCTCTCTCTCTCTCACACACACACACACAGCCCCTGTTTGGTAGAGATTAAAATCAAATTTTTAGTATATTTTGATAAAAGTCGATGAAGTGAAAGGTTGAAAGGTTGTTGGTTTCATGAAATATGTGTTTAAAATTAATTGTTGACTTGAGATTTTAATCCAAACCAAACAGGGGCATAATTTTAGTGATTTCTTAATTGACTGCTGTAAGTTTACCGTGTCAAGTTTAATTATAAGAAAGTAAATAAGTTTTGGGATAAGTAACTTTTTTTAATATATTCGCACCGTCTACTCTTGGCTCACTAGAATAAGTTTACCTTGTAAGACATCAACTACACAATCTTCAGTACTTGGTGTAACCCTTAAGTCCAACACTGGCGCTACCTCAAAACTGAGAAGTTGAAGCTGTGGTAGAGTACACCTGCATGTAGCTAACATCAGTTAGTTGCAACAATTTCTTATGCATGGGAAATGACCTAGCAAGCCAGGGGAAAAAAAAAGTGAACATAAGAATTCTATTTTAGTCGGGCAAATTTGATGACTAGTTTTTTCATCTACGAAGTTGTATAATAAAAACATGATACATTAAATTCTGATATGTTTCTTTTTCCAATGTAAATTAGGTATTTTCTTGAGTGGTTGAGTGACGGAGGGGGGTACTGCTGCCAAGTAAAACCTTCTCATGGCTAGAACCTCTATTGTTATTGAAAATGTACATATCTGTTCCAGCTGAAATACATTGAATAACCTATCATCAGAGCACAAGCCAACCAAAGTTGATGTTCTTGCTACCAAAGAAATAATCAGTGTACGTAATGTGTAAATTCTAGAACCAAAGTTAACTTCACTAGTACACATAATATTCGTGCATCTAACTCATAGCTAGTATCAGGGCTTTCTCTGCTTGCTCAGTGTAAGCTATGTGATCATAATGATGCATATTTATCAAAATATCAACCCAATGACATATTTACTTCCATTCACTCTGTAGTTCCACTCATTTGATCATGGACATTATGCATGAGTTGCACCATGTTAAAGCAACATCCCAGTAAGATGCACACTTAAGCAACCAAGCCCAATTAATGCAGACATTTTCAAGAGAAGAAGCATCTAATCAGCCCTAGTATGACAGAATGCTACAATCAGTCTGATAGAGCAGGTTCAATGTGGATTATATTCTAGGTACTTGGCAGTTGGAAATCACAGAAAGCCATTAGTTAATTGAGCCTAGGATGCTTAACGCAGACAGAAGTATATGTTCTATGTCCTGTCTGCATTGGCCTTACAGAAACACTGATGTTGGAATCACAAGTCCATTCCTCCACTCCTGTACGCCAACTGCCACTCAAAATACAATTTTGCACTTCCTCATTGTGGCCATTCATCAAACACGGGCATGCAAGTACAATGCAGGACTCACATTTCAAGTCCAAGCTGTTGAGGACAATTTAAATAAATAATTTGTCCCCTCTCTGCCAATTTAAGATTTTAGATGTAGTGGTTCAATGAACAAAATTGTTCACATCACAAGCTAAAGAATGAATCCAGCCTGCAGGAGGATCTTCAGAAATTCACTAAATAAATTTGTCAAATCTCTAAAAGCTTAGGTTCTTAGACAAGAATGTTCAACACAAGCATTTAACATAAATGAAAAGTTTGTAGAACAACAATAGAGAAAACGTGAATTTTCACCTGTAAACATTAGAATCAAGGGATTGATAACTTTGCAAAGCCCTTGTGTTCAAGATAGATTCAATCCCACATGGATGACAAAAAAATTCACTTATATGATGAATATTCTTGCCTCCACTGCCATCATCACCATAATTTGGAAGCCTTATCCTTTCCTTCTTTCTTGCAGAAAGATTTGCTTTCTTAGCATTTGACTCTGACAACTAACGAAATGTATGTAAATGAGATGTTCCCCCAATTCTCCTACTAAAAAAAACACTTCACTTTCAGCAAAGCTCTTTAAAAACAATACAACAACAAATTTGGTCTTATTCCAAAAAATTTAGAGTCGACTGCATTAATCCCTCTTCGTCATTCTTCTTTTTATTTTCTTTTTCAGTTCTTTCAGCAACAAAAATATGAGATTTTTCGTTTTCAGTTTTCTCGCTCTACTGACTAAAACCAATCAAATTCAGGGTTCATTTAATAAATTTCCATAGAACTTTATTCCCTTCTGTTTGTAGCCAAGTATAATCTAAAAAAAAATTAACAATTAACATAGTACCTGGTCGTGAAGGTGAAGATTTCTTTATACCCAGGGAATGGGGGAGTTGCGGAGTGGTATTTAGCTGCTGCCATGGATATTTGGACAATATTTTGCTATATTTGCAGTGCCGTGGATACAGAGAAAAAGCTAAAAAAAGTTGATATTTTGAGAAATTTAGAGGTTGGATTGGAGCTTTGCAGGGCAGAGAACCACCCCTACAGAGATGAGTTTCAACTGACAGGTGGGTATATTAGACAGGACCCAATTTTAAGTGGATTAAATTTTCCTCCCCTTTTTTTTTTTTTTTTTCTTTTCGCCCCAATAGACTTTTTCCACTTTGTTTCCAGGCCTTGGGCGAATTGAATTTGTCATGAATCATTTTCAATCATACAATGAAGGGCCTTACTTTTTGATATCTTGGTAAGCTATAACCCATAAGGCCCACCCTTTACTAAATGCTAGAGCCATCAGAGGGATCATCTTATATATTCGTCAGACCCCTGTTTGCCAAAATGTCAAGCAGCTGTAAATGCCTGTATGTGAGCATCTTGATGTATTGTTCCTCTCTCATAAGAGCTTTAATGTCCTCAGCTACAGCTCCCAATAGCGNAGGGCCTTACTTTTTGATATCTTGGTAAGCTATAACCCATAAGGCCCACCCTTTACTAAATGCTAGAGCCATCAGAGGGATCATCTTATATATTCGTCAGACCCCTGTTTGCCAAAATGTCAAGCAGCTGTAAATGCCTGTATGTGAGCATCTTGATGTATTGTTCCTCTCTCATAAGAGCTTTAATGTCCTCAGCTACAGCTCCCAATAGCGCAGTTCTTACAACATCTTCTCTTATGGGATTTCTTGTGTAGATGTTTTATCTTTTGTGTAAAATTTTGAAGGTTATAATTTAATTATAATGTCACTTTTTGATCTATACTAGAAGAGTAGGTGATGAAGGTCAATAATACCTTGTCGGAGGAACTAAACACGATTGCTTTTTGTCTATGCAAATGAGGATGTTGCAATTGTTTTTTGATTTTGTAATTCTTGATGTTTGTGTGCATTCTTCTGGCTGAAGTTCAGAATACTAAAAAAAATTTCAATGGAAATTTTGTTCAAGCTACATATTTCTTGTCTATCTTTTTGTAACTAGCATTTCAATGAATTTATCTGCACTGTAAGATACCAAATCTATTGCAGTCAGATTTTTCTCCAATCCCGATACCATAATAATTAATTGGAGCTCTCATATGTCCATGTTCTTGAAAGAGGGAATATATTTAGTTTCATAGAAATATGTCTTATCTTTTGCTTTTGCATTATGCCAATATCATAGCTTGGCAAAATTTACTAGCAAACAAAAGTTCTTGCCTGCTCTCAGTCAGTAACTTGTATCCAGCTATCCGCTCATGGTGTTTAAGTTACAATGATATGCAGCTTCAGAGTTTGCCCCAGATTTCACTATCATATCAGCTGGATTTGATGCTGCAAGGGGTGATCCTCTTGGCTGCTGTGATGTAAGGAATTTTCTTCTTTCTAAAATGTCTTCTTTATGTTTTTATATGAATTGTATTCTACAAGATCTGGAATATCTACTATGGTTGCCCTTTTAGCTTTGCCAGTTGTCATGTTGTTTGAACTGGCGTTCCCCAGTTAACAAAGCATCTGAAGTTTTCACTAACTTGTATTTGGGTATTTGGGTATAAAATGCACGTCGTTTTGGTTTTTGCTTTCAAATCAATGATAAATATCTCGTACCAGCATTGCAATACTTCTGGTTTTTCCCCATTAATTTCCCTGGTTATATGTGAGGATTTTGTTCAGGTTACTCCTGCTGGCTATGCACAGATGACACAAATGTGCAGTGCTCTTTCTGGCGGGAAGTTATTGGTCATCCTTGAGGGCGGGTTTGCTATTAATTTCTGTGCATCTATCTTGGATCATTTATAATACTTATTTTTTTTTTCCCATCCAAATTCCCGTCTTATGCTTGTTTATTAAATTCCTGTCTTCTGCAGATACAATCTTCGTTCAATATCATCCTCTGCCACTGCAGTAATACAGGTAAATTTTATCAGTTAATAACCTCTTTTCTGATGTCTTTTCACTTTCTGGAGATCTATGTGCAATATTGGTGTCATCTATGTAATAGTATCAGCTTCTCGGTCAAGTGGTTGCAAAACCTTGTTTCTCAAGTATTCACCCACCCCAATTTCCACAAAACATAGAAAGGCCACTCCCTTATCTTAAATCTCATCTTCACCATTATAGCTTTGGAATTTTTTCATCCTGAATTTAAAATGACAGACCTATCAAATGTGTAAATCAGTTACTGCTTCCCAAGCCATTGGTATTATGCATTTTGTGGGGCTTTTTTATTGGCAGAAAATCTAGCAACTCCTGATAACCACGGACTGTTATCTAGGAAAACATACTTGCAGCTGGTATAAATGAACCAGGATGTGTCGTGATTTAAAAATCATGGGAGTTGAGTGAATTAATCCCTAGTGTAACAAGTTAAACTGTAAGACATGAATCCAATATATTTCCATTAAATATCTAGTCAAATATAATTTTGCTTTTTGTTGAGGATTTTAATGTTTGCATGTTTGTATAATTATACTTTAATTTGATTGCAACTGTGGTTTTCTGTTGACTTTTTGTTATTGGGAACATTTAGCAATTTTGGAAGTTTCTGGTTGTGGCAGAAATGGAAAAGCCTCCCGCCAAAAACATTAAAACAGAAGAAGAATGTAGTCACGTGAGAACTGACAACTGAATCAAACGATCGAATTAACTTGGACAGAATCCTAAAACACTCATAAAATAAACTTTCCCATGTTTGGTAGAGAACCCAGTTTTCCCCAAACTCATTTTCGACTACACAATCTCTCAATAAAACAATTTTGCACGTGGACCCATAACTTATTCCCAACTATTTAACCACACATTCTTCAAAAAATCTATTCTGAAAAAATCTACGTCAAAGAGGCTCTTAATTTGTATTTCACAAACTCTATTTAAGCCACGAACAAGAGATAAATTTGAGAGATAATTCAGCATGACTTGAAATAGCTGAATTTTGGACTGTTAAATATTTGAACTGGAGCTGTCAAACAACCGATACCAACCTGAATCCAATCCATAAATATATAGAGTAACTTCTTATTTGGTTTGGGGATGAGGGTCGTTCTTTGTTTTGTTCTTGTTTGTATTATATTTTTACTGCTTAGGCATTCTTCCATTCTTTTGGTTTGTTCTAATTCAATTCTTTGTTCATTGAGGTCTTACTTGGGGAATCTCCTGAATGCAATTTGGATAGAATAGTACCTACTAAGGCTGGATTGCGAACTGTTTTAGAGGTCCTAAAAATTCAGATGAAATATTGGCCTGCACTGGAACCCAACTTTTCTAAATTAGAATCAGAATGGGGATCTTATGCCTTCCATCATGCAAGTAAGTAAAACTCTGATTTTTTTCCTTCTATAGTTTGTGGTCTAGCTCCATGCCTCCTGCTCCCTTTTTTCCCTCACTTGTTCCTATTGCCATTTACACTTGACACCTAAAAAAAATAATCCAGTGCTAGTTTTTCTTTGCTATGTTTATGGTTGACTGAAATTTTTGCTGCTCCGTTTCATCTTTGCCTCACTGGAAGTGGTGATATTTTCTTCACATCCAGCCTTGCTTCAGTTTGTAGTTTTTCTAAAGAGCCTCAATGTCTTAGTGTTGACCTTTGTATTCCCTGCCACAATACTTGCCTTGTTTTACTCCATGTGAACTCTTGCTTGAAATAAATAATGTACTACGAAGCATAACCCTGAGGGGTTGCTCCCAATGATCACCAGTTCGAGTTGCCTCAGGCCACTGAGGTGAATACCTGGTCGTAAACTTCAGGGCCTCGTGGGATTAGTCGAGGTGAGCGCAAGTTGGTCCGAACATCCACGGTTATCCATAAAAAAATGTACTAGGAAGCATAAATAGGGGGCACATCAATTCTCAAAATATGCAACACCTTAGGGATAAAACAATAAAATAAACAAATAACTAAAACAAGTACTGAGCTATATTAAGGTATTTACATTATATAAAATTGTAATAAGCAAGGAGATGTTCTTTTTGTATAATTATAGTATAGGTGATTTCAGTTATAGTTATGAGGGGACGGACATTGTGCAAAAACTGATGTTATATAACCACAGCAAAAATATAATATTACATTAGTGCAATTTGCGTTTGTTATATATGTTTATGGTTTTATTTAGACGCGTGCACTTGCATGAATTGACAGTTGATTAGGCTATTAGGGGGACATTACACGCTTTCAACAGCCAATCAAGAAAATCTTGTTCTGTTTGATTAACTTTAGTAGTTTCACCATTCATGGAAACTCAACTCTATCTTTAATATTATCGATTGGCAGTGCAATGCAATCTTTTCTTTTTTTTCCTTTTTTCAACAGCCAGCTACGCGATCACTACTGAGGTTTTTTTTTTTTTTTATTCCTGAGAATGGTCTGCAGAAAAACAGAAAAGAAAGAGGAGACATGAAGCAGTGCCTGTGTGGTGGAAATTGGGACGAAAGAGGTTGTTGTACTGGGTCTTGCGCAAGAAGCTTCATTCAGAATTGAAATGGTGCTGACTATTTTTTGCAGATATTAGTGTATCATTTTCCCTTGGTAGAGCTTTTAGGGACTTCATTGTATTAGTGGCGATGTCACAAAGAGAGGTGCGCTCACACACACCCTTCCAAAGAAAAGGGAAAGGGAAAGGTAAACAGTACATGTCTCAATCCAAGTCAGTGGCTGGCTTGTGTTTCTCATCCAATGCTTACCGGCTTGCTATTTTTATGGCAAGTAACTGAAATGTACAATGCATGTTTTGATATTTAACCTATCCCGTTTTAGGCGAGTTCTCAGCCAGAATATCTGGGATTAGCTCATTCTTGTTTCTAACGGCAGTTTTTGTTTAAAAAATCGGTAGGGCAAAAAAAATTATTTTCCCCTTAAATTTTTAAATGAGAAAAATAAACGATAAATAAAAAATTCATATTTTCCTTCTCAACTCAAAGAGATTGGCATAATATTTGAATAGAGACAATGTAATGAAAAAAATTATTAATTAAAGGTTGAAGATGAGAATGCAACAATAATAATTAAAATAATGCAATTAAAATATGATATGATGAACAAAAAATAGTATCAATATTACCAACCTTTATAAAGATGGATTTACGAACATTCCAACCTGATTTTCCAACCTGAATGAGAGGAAAAAGCATTAGCTCTTTTTGTCCTGTTTAACCTATTTTGGGAACATGAAAATAA
This sequence comes from Fraxinus floribunda, assembly GCA_903798395.1. Lineage (NCBI taxonomy): Eukaryota > Viridiplantae > Streptophyta > Magnoliopsida > Lamiales > Oleaceae > Fraxinus > Fraxinus floribunda. The sequence goes on along the minus strand of CAIGRS010064492.1, from coordinate 24,578 downwards.
TATCTAATTTTCAACACCATTAACATTCGAACTTCACTATTTCACACAATCTAGGAATTTCCAAAAGAGTAGGCAACAGATGCTGGAGCGGTACTAACGAGTTGAGCAGTATAAACATCTACTGGGTACATAACAGCAACTCGTGATAATTGATAAAGAGCTGAATGACCATGATTAATGTAGTCTTGACTTAACTTTTAAGAAACAGTGCACACAGAAGATGACAATATATACAAGAGCGGCGCTGCATTTAGCCAAAGAAATAACAACTCCAACTCAGAACCTTGAGCAGGTGACAGAGGGTGACAATTTCCTGTCGAGGTCAAAAACTATTGAATAACCGTACAGAGATTACAACATCATCTTCCAAAGACTCCAGTGCCGAATACACATAAAGTCCGATTTTACTTTTGATGCTTCTGCATACAGGAATAAATATTCGCATCTCATTTACAAAGTCACGAACATCAGAAATACCAAAACAATGTAGAAGACAGGGATAACATTTGAAGACAGTTATTGAAAGAACTGCTGGAGCCAGCAACTGTTTGTTGTATCTTTCTCCAATTCTGTCCTTAATGTGCTCACATGTTGCAATGCCTGTTCCAAGTCCATCTTGTCTAGTGGCAACTCAGTGAAGTCCTTTAAGAACTTGTGAGCTCGTGAAGCACCTCTAGATATATCATCAGGATCGAACTCTCTCTTCCTCTTAGCAACAATCTGAATATCATTAGTATAATTACTGCAATTTATAAATCTCTATACATAGCCAATTGTGATACAAAATATTGATAGTCATCTTAATAGGGCCGTTAATGTTGGTTGGACAAACTCCAATCTGACAGTATGTTTCTAACTGAAAGGAAGATGTTAACTTTTCTTTATTTAGCCTATATTTCTCCTCAGTGATATTTTGCCAGTTAATTCATCTCACTGGCACAATAATCAACATTGTCCTCGAGACTTTTGAATCTCCCACTAAGGAGGTATTTGATGCACATTATTGAGACGAAAATGCAGTTTGTGATGTGATGTGATGAAAAATATGTGATTAAAATTTATAAAAAAAAAATTGGATTTGCGTGTAATATTATTTTATTGAAAAATGTGTGGTTGAAAATGAGTTTTGAAAGAATGAATTTTGGAAAAATTGTGGATCAAACAGGGGCTAACTATTTCTTTGAGCCTTGATAAAGTTTGAATTTTAAGTATAATGCTTCCATCCAATTTATCTTTTTTGAATATTTTACTTTAATTTTAACAATTACAAGAGCTGATACTCTCTCTCTGACTCCGAAACTTTATCTTAACTTCTGTCTCTCTCAAATAGCAGCAAGAATTTATCTGCATGGGATCGTTACGTTTTCACATAGTTATCTTTACTCACTCCTCACTGACCACGCTTGAAGCACTAGTCAGCGAGTAGTTAGTCCCTATCACAAGAAAGCATAGCCATTGATGAACTTGATAGAAAATGGATCAGAAGTCACCAAGATCTGGATCGTATTTTTTCAAGAAAATTCATTGTTTGTGTTTGTGCAAGTAATTTTTCAAATTAAGTCTTAATCATTCTAGAAAGAGTAATTCCAGAATCCCTCATGCTTCAAAAAACATCTCCACAGGCAAATTTATAGAAACAATTGTTTACAGGCTTCCTTTTATATATGACAGTTTTAATATTCTATAATTGAGATCAATGACACGATTTCAACTTATTTGCTATACCGCATAATTTAAAACAATTTAATCTTTTCACTTATTTGTTATAGCACCCAATAATAAAATATTTAATCACCTATTGCAATCAGAACATTTTGAAATACATTTTTCTTTTGACCAAAAAACTTAAGAATAACAAAAGGGTAATACCTCTTTGGGGTCATTAGAAACAATTGCCATGGGCGAGAAATCTTCCAGTTCAGAGGCCTTTTGTCTAGCAAGCGCAACAACACTTTCAGGAAAGTTGGCAAATTCCGCAACATGTATCCCAAAACTTTGATCACAGGCCCCAGGTTCAACCTGGAAAATAGAAGTACATGCTTAAGTTGGCTGAATGCTACTAATCTCTGTGACCACGAGGATACAGTTTGATAAGCTAAACATATATACAAGAAAATCTTGGCCCAATTAGAAATAACAATCACCAGTTAGTTCTTCCAAACATGCTTGGATTTTCTTTACTTACTTTAGAAATAACTCTTACCTTACTATCAAATAAAGTAACTTATCTCAAACTTTGACCAATAAAAAATTTAGCCCCTTTTTGACCCACATTCTTTCAAAATACATTATTTCATAACTCATTATCAACCACATTTTTCAATAAAATAATATTTTTTATCACATCAATAACTTTTCCTTACTTTTTAACCACATATTTCTCATTATATCACTATTTAAAATACATTCTTTCATCGATAATATCCGTCAAACACACCCTTATTTACTTTAAAACAAATTTATGAGTTCTTAGTCTCAAACCATGTGTCCCACCACACCCTTCTACCATCATTTGAATGGCCTCCCTTAATAAATAATAAAGAGGTCTCTCTCTCTTTCTCTCCCTCGTCACATGATTATTGCTAACTTTCCATTCCGAGACATCCAAGAAAAAGAGATTCATTTCTAAAATGTTAATTTAAGTTTCTGAGTTCTCCATGCCTAACATGCATTTTCACTTAGGGCATGCTTGAGAGTTTTTTTTTTTCATCGGTTTTCGATGGCAACATTTGTGAGGGGTTGAAAAATCGGTACTCGCTAATTTTTTTGGCACCGATTTTGGATGATTTAAAAACAACCCAAAACTGATGTAGTGTAATTTTGACCGATTTTCTTAACCCACCAAATCAGCGAGTTTTGACTATCTCTCATATTTCTTCTTATTTTATCTTCTATAAAATAATTATTTTCAACCAGCATATTTTCTTCAAAACTAACTTGTAAATAAAATTATATTAACTAAAAAATTATTTATAAGCAAAAAAATTACACTATAATTTTAAAAAATACTTATTTAAGTAAAAAATATTACTTATAAGATAAGAAATATTACATTATATTTAAAAAAATATTTAAGAGGTAAAAATTTACTTTTATATAAAAAAAAATATTGTTTATAAAATATAAAAAATTACTTATAAGTAAAAAGCTCACTTAAAATTATTTAAAAGTACAAAATTAACTTATAATTGTAAAATTTACTTATATGTAAAAAAAATATTAACTTAAAATTTTAAGTAAATATTTAACTATTATTTTTTTAAGTTAAAATAAACTTGCATGTAAAAAAATTACCTTAAATATCACTTACGAGTAAAAATTTCATATAAGAAACTACAAACTAAATTTTTTACTAAAGGACATAATTTTATTCTTTTATAAAACTTTCAAAACCGATAGATAATAAAATTTCAAGTACATATTGGACAGTTTTAAAAACCACTACTAAAACCACTCAAAATCAATTCGCTAATAAACGCTCAAAACCGGTAAAAAATGCTCGTGTCCATTACGACAAAACTCCCAAGCATGCGCTCAAGGGTTTTAAGCAGTTTCTCAACAAAAAAAAAGGAAGAGTATTCGAGTAAATGAACAGTTCGCAAATTGGGAGATGTACTAAACGCATGTTTCTCCAAAAAGTTGGAGATCCATAAATGTATCTCTTTTATTGGGAGGAAGGACATATGAGCGTGTGTATTCAATCACACACACAGTAGTAAACTGATACATGATCAGCTTACACCAAAAACTAGGAAGCATTGATGTGCCTCTAGGGCTAGTGTGTGTTGACACGCCAGGTTGTGGGTTTTTTTTTTATACCTTTATTCTATGTGTTGGCAGCGTGCATAATAGGCGTATGAGCTGCATGGTATCATCATTTTTTACATGGTTCCAAGTGTTACAATTAAAAAATCACAATCAAAATAATTTTTACCAACTTCCATTTCTCCATCTATTTGTCTTCAAGCCTAGTCTTGTTCTATATGCTATATATAATAAACACACACACGGAGAGAGAGAGAGAGAGAGAGAGAGAGAGAGAGAGAGCAACCTTGTAAAGCATGGTGAGCTTGCGACTTGATGAGTCGATGTGTGCACTGACATGATAATTCGCTACACCTATAATCTTCTTTGAAGAATGCTCACAACCGCCATTTTCATGAGCTAATGCAGTCAGCTCATGAAAATGAGTTGCAAACAATGTAGGTGCTTTAATCACTTCAACAATATACTCACAAATGGCCCAAGCTAGGCCTGACAATAGTAGTTAAAGGCAAAAATTATAGCCAAGATGAATATAATATCCAACAAAATCTATAATAAAAGTTCAGCAGCACCATTAAGGAAAATAAGATGAGTATGATGTGTTTTTGAATGTGCTTTTACAATGCACCTTTAAAAATATTTATATAATAAAAGAAAAATCTCAATATTCTTCCCCAACCCTCTGCAGCCCTCCTCCCCCCAACACCACTGACATTGCAATCACCACAACATGAGCCTTCATATTAATTTAGCTAAGGAGGTAGACAGAGTGTCTAAACTGAAATAAAAATAAAAGTTCAGTGAATATAATTTTGGTAACTAAGTTTTGTTGTAAAAATGCTTGTGTATATAATTCCTTCCATAAGCACAAAAACAGGCAAAGAGAGGTGATCTACTAAATCTAAAAACCCTTTCAAACCACCTCAAGAATATTACCTCAAACTGGCCATCATGGAATAGTCAAAGCCAAATTGAAAAATAAAAAGTAAAAATAAATTTATGGTACTTTACCAAAGGATGTCCTGTAAATAGAACATCAACAAATTAATTATGCAAGCTACACAAGTTAAGTGTCTTACTGTCTCTTTACACAATTAAATAAACCACGTCATTTGTTTAGTGACCTACTAACTTGAGACTCCTGCATTTTAAACTTGAAACGAATTGCTTGTATGAAATTGCTACCCAACCGTCTATTTCTTTGACAAGTGCTCCATTTTTCTAAGTATTCTAAGTAGATTCAACAACTTCAATTCTTCAAATAATTTTATTGAACTCGTTTATACTCATTTACTAAATCAACCGGTTACCACTTCCTTTACAAGTGCATTACTGATCAAAGGAGATATCACAAGTCTTCTTCTGTTTGTCTAACTTCCCCAGATTTTTGGCATGATGCACTAATACAGTTCCATATCTTTCGTCTGACTATGGAATAGGAAACATAAAAACTACTTCCTATGGAACTTTTTGGATAATTTACACCTCCATAACAGACAACTGGAACAGTACCATTTATTGGGAATTTAAATCTAGTTTATAGAGTTAACTAGGTGATCAGAATTTTGTCCTAATGAAATAAGAAAATGCATATTAATGACACATTTATATAGTGTTGAAATTGAATTCACTTCATCTGGCTTTAAACAATTTGTTCCTGGTAGTTTTAGATGCTTCTACATTTATTTATCCACCTAATATTATAGGTTTTGAGGACCAAAACCGCTTTAAAAAATGCTTGCTCACACAATAATATCTATGGGTTAAAAATCACTTTCAATACCAAATTGATTTTGATTGAGTAGGCCTCTTTGGCTCTACAGCTGAAGACATGGAGGGATGGTGGTGGCAGCAAAGGGCCAAAGGATGGAAGATGTAAAGTCATAGCAGATCAAACAAGAACTTGATGAGTGGGGAGAGGAATAAGTATGTGCTGCTCTTTATAGCCAGGCATAAAAATTACACTTACACTTCAAGAACCCAGCAGCCTTGATTTGTTTTATTTTCATGTATTACATATCGAGCACACGCCAAAGAATTCAAACTCTCAGCTTTGTATCGCCAACGCACCAAAAGAACAAATACAGAATGATGAATGAATACTGTAGTGAGGAAGGGTGGGAAACTATACAGTCAAAACACAGCTACACTGGACAGAAGGGTAAATATCAATATCTTAAAGTATTCAAATATGAGATGAGACTAACCAAATCCATCATATGTCGATGTGCCACGACCCAATTCATCTATTATTATCAAAGACTTCTCAGTTGCTCCTTTCAAGATTGATGCTGTCTCAAGCATTTCTTGCATGAAAGTAGAAACTCCACGTAGCTGTATAAGGAACATATGAAATAACTAAATTAAAGAAAGCACTGTGTTAAAAGTGTAATAGTCATTAGATTTCATATAATTTCTTTATAGTTAACAAGAGGGCACTGCTCTTAATAACAATAACAACATGCAGGGTGGAATTAATTAAATTGGACCATCATTGTATAACCCACACTTTTTACAAAAGCATGGGACCGCACATGACAAGTGCCTTTAACAGTGAAGCAACCATGAAATAAGCTTGAAATTTGAAGGTCTGCAAGTGGTATTGACATTAAAAGCAAAAACATGTTAATTTTGTTTTTCAAGAACTTCTGGGGGCTTAGTCATCGCTCTTTCCAGGCAGGACACTCATTGAGACATCAACTGTTGATAATATTTCCAGGTTACCACTGAAACATCAGGGGCCAAAACTACATATAAATTAGTCAACAATATGCTTGATATACCCTGGAATTATTGAAGTTGAATTTCACATAATTTGATTTCCTATGACCATTAGAATATACAACTGACCTGACAGTCACCAGCACCCACACGAGCAAAAATGCAATCACGAACAGATATACAAGCTTTGTCACAAGGGACAAAGGAACCAACTTGTGCCATCAGAATGTTCACTCCTACCTGCATAAAGTAACTATGTAAGACCTGCCAAAGTTTTATTAACAGGAAATAATCCCAAATATGATATCTAATAAGGACCACTAAAGAGGCTACAGGTTTAGTCTCCATGGATATTTTGGTGAGCATCCAAAGAATTTAGCAAAAAGAATCAAAACATGGTTGCCTTTACCCATGGACAGAACCACACTGGATATTCGAGTGAGGGGAGAAGGAAATTCCACCTCAATTTTAAAAACATGTTACTCAATGATACTTATTTTCTCCTAAGCAAAAACTGTCTAAATATACAATTGAAATTTGAAACCGTTGCTGGTTCAGATCTAATCTTAAAGAAATGGCTATTTGGTTTCCAACGAGGAAAATGAAGATGGGGACGATAACAACTAAAAGATGATTAATCTCTCAATTGAATTGAAACCAAATGCAGCTCAACCTTGTATTGAAAGGACTAAATAAAAATCAAATCCGTTCTGTATAAACATGGACTTTCTAAATATACATGTGAAACAAATCCAAACCATTTTAAAATCACAGCTTAAACATCTGGGATGAGCAATAAACCCTGTACTTAGCATTCCACGATGGCAAAATCCTGGCTTCACTCATGTCAAGTTCATAGTCAATGCATATAATGCTTTCAACAAATAGGACTGACACAATGCCGTTAAAGAATGAGAGACTAATAGAAGGTATAAGATAGACAAAGTAAAAAGATAGAAAGGAGAAAAGAAAATTAAGATAAAAAGAGGAAAGGGCAGGATATCAATCTAAATAAAATGAAACCCTAAAACTCAATCTGCAACCACCCACTGCCCAATCCTTGATAATTCTCATCTACACTGCAAAAGGATTATTCTAATTATGCACAACAAAGCTGCTATTCTGGGGCTTGTAATTTGATAGGAAAATTTGAATATTCAACTAAATTGAAGTAGCATACCTGCCGTATGTAAGTGGATTTTCCACCCATATTAGGCCCTGTAATGATTTGGAACCAACTTTTTTCCCTAACCTGGAAAGACCATAGAGGTAGGTAATTACTTCAACACAGATTGCTAAAGATAGGTCAACCCCAGATTACATAACTACTCACTAGTTTACAGTCATTCGGGATAAAATTCACCCAATCCTGAGCTTCAACACAAGGATGCCGACTCCCATGTAATATTATATCTCCCACGTCCTGTAGAGCCAATTCCATAAAATAAGCAATTATCATAGCAGAGATCAAAACAGTAGATTACTAGTTATCCTTACTGATGGAGTGATGCTTGGTCTTGTGTACAGACTGGGACTACAGGCAGCTAAATCAGCAAAACTCAGTAAGACATCCAATTCAGAAAGTGAACCAGCTACTTCTTCAAACACCTGCAATGAAAAAATTCATTAACGCAGAACAAAGGCCGGGGGGAGCACAATGGTATTTTATAATATGGATATTGATACCTCAGAAAAACTGGCAGCAGTTTGGACTACCCTTGCAACCAGTTCTTTCTGACAGTTCATGTAGTCTCGAAGTACTCTTTGGTACTCATCCCCAAGTTTTTTGAGCTTTGTATTTGTAAATTTTACCCCGTCTTTACGAGTCTCAAGAATAATAAAATGGGTATTCAGCTTCTTCCTCACTTTTGTCTCTTCCTTCTTTGTAATTCTGAAGACATGACCATATTGTGTTCCTTTTTCTAATTTTAGAGCTTTATCAAGAACCAGATCAAGATCAGTAGCCGCTAGTTTATGCAAATTATTTATCTGTCTCTCTAGTGTCTCTAGCTCATTCTTCAAAGCAGATAAATTTGAATCATACGCAGATGATATTATGTATTCCCCACTCTCAAGTTGATCAAGGTCAACAGAAGATTCCACAAGACCAATGAATTTATTCAGATGTCTATCATCAGTCCAAAGCTCTAGAGGATCCAAATATCTTTCCTTGATCAGTGAAGCAAATTGGCCGTCATACTGCTCTAATGCACTTCTGACGTACGGGAGTCTGATGCTGGACTGTATTAGAAAAATAGTTATTAATTATGTAAGCAGAAAATGCTATGAAAGCAGTGGGACTTGTCTCAAAACTTCGGGATGTTCAGATATAGGAAGTGTAATGTGATATTTAGAAGAGACCAAAAATCCTAATTTCTAGCAAACATCAAACTAAAAATTTTAAATGAGACTTGTCTAATTTGGCATAGTTTCTGGCAGATAGTATCATTTAAAATTTTAAATGATATACGGAAATCCTGTAGCACTTGCAAATTACCACTCAATGTCATTCAGTCAGACTATGACAAGAATTAAAAATATAGTGAAGTTTGAAAACAACAAAATAAATTCACGCCAATGCCATAGATTATGAACAATCCAAAAATTCACACTTTTTTCTTTCTTAATTTACCAGCAACTCAGAGCATCTGATTCCATGACAAGTGAAAACTTAAGCAAAAATGAGTACCTGATAAAGCTTAACAATATGAAACAAACTTGCTCGTTTCTTTTGGAGACAGCGTATCAGTCTCTCAATATCTGAAATTCTTTTCAAATGCTGCCTTAAATCTTGCCGAAGGGCAGTATCCTCCACAAAGGCTTGAACTAAGTCCAGCCTACTGTTGATTTCGTCTACATCTAATAAAGGTTGTTTCAGCCACATGTGCAGTAAGCGTTTACCCATTCCAGCAGTACAGGTCCTATTCATAAGGCCAAACAAGCTAAAGTTTTTATTAGCATCAGATTTGCTCTCCATGACATTCAGCGCCTTCATGGCAGCAGAATCTAATCTCATGTAACTGTCAAGATTGTATTGTCGGATAGTATAGTTTCCGTAATTGCTCTCATCTGAAAGTAATTCTACGTAAGATATTATACAACCAAGAGCTCCAGGTGCAAATTCAAACCCAGCGACTAGATCTCTTACCAGTTCTATAGAACCTTTAACAAGCCTACTGAGATCCTGTACCAAGTCTCTTCCTTTAAACTCATTTTTCTTTCTTTCAGTTACCATCACACCACACCTTGTCATTGCATCATTCAGGGATCTATATTCACTAGATTTGGCAGTCTCAGCAGGCAAGAGACATTCTTTGCAGCCAAGAGCAACAAGAGCTGACTCCACATTTGTGAAGTGACTATCATCAAGAAACTCTGTCAATCCAAGCACTCGTGTGGTAAGATTCACGTAGCCTAATCCCAAAGTGCATCCATTATCACGGAAGTTTGGAAATAGAGCAACAACCACTGGAGAATCCTGCATTTCATTGTTAGCAAACAGAATATCTTCAAAACTACCCAGATTTCCCGGGGTTCCACTTTTCACTAGTTTCCAATTTGATCCGCTACCCTCGTACAATTCGAGAGTATGATCAGTTCTCTCAAGAAGAAGGTCACGGGCCACTGTTTCAAACATGTTTTTATTCACGCTAACAGTAGAAATGGCATCGGATCCACTTCCTAGCTGGCGTAAAGCTGTTGTAGTGTGGTAATATGTCTTTGCAATGAAAGTTGCATTCTCACCATGAGCGGTGTAATAGTCCTGAATGAGTGACACAAATTTACTTCAGAAATCGACATCAAGCAGCGAAACGAATTACTAAATCCATAAATTCTGGAAGAAGCAACTGAGCAAGGAAAACACAGAGTACATTATTTAATTATCAGTAGCATGAAAGCCTATAAGGCATATGAAAATAGAAATTTACCTATCTAGTCAGATAAACAAACAAAAAGTAGGCAACCACTTATACCAATCAAAAGAAACCTAGAAAAACTAGACTGGTGAACTACTGAATGGTAAAATCATTGTGAAAAGAAATTAGTAAAAACTAACATAAGAACGATTTCAACCAAAAAAGTAAAAATAATAGCCTGTCAGCACATATATATTTGCAAGATAATGAGAAAGAAAGTACAGATAGCATCGCTACCAGCTGTCGAAAGTTCAGTCCCTTGCTTATAACACTAACATTTATCTAGAGTGCAGTTTGTACTATATAGCTTCCTTTCACAATATAGGCATTCACTTCCCTCCAAGTGCCATATTGCATTCAAAACACGCTATCTATCATCAAAGTGCTTTCTTGTTTTTTTGATCAAGATTTAAGGCATCTCAAGTTATATATTGACAGCACGCAACACGGATGTGCACCCAGTGACCAGAAGACTGGAAAAGGACTCACCCGGCGATCAAAGAAGCGAATGGCCCTAGGGTCCTGCAGAAAGTGAGGGAAAATATATTTTCTTGAAAATTTTCATAACAGAGCCCAACATCTTGCCCCCACCTCCACCCAAAAAAGAAAAAAAGGAATTGCTTACACTGGGAAGGGTTTTGAAGAATGAGAGAAAGCCTTGAGCTTGTTTAGCATCTAAACAATACCAATTAAAATAATAAATCTCATAATAATGTAAATCAAGAATAATTATCAACTAGAAACTAAAAATATTATACAATTAAACTAGGGTTCCGATAGTACCAAGTTTGAGTTCAGGAAGCTTGTTCTGCTCCTCAAAATTTTCATCCATTTTTATAAGCAAAAAGAAGAAATTTCAACAGCGGTGGCGCTTGGAATTTTCCCCTTTTTATGTTCGCGTTTTGTATATATTAGAGGGTTCGCATTCGCCGTTTATATGCAGGGTTTTAGCTTTGGCGGGAAAGGGTGGCGCGTTTCTGAGGCGGGTGGCATTTACTTGAGAGCATGTTTGTTTGAGCCGAGAAATTGAGAAAATGTAATTTAGAAATAATTTTTAAGTTTATTTGGAAAAAAAAAAAAAAAACTCGTTTGGTAGATATTAAAATACAATTAAAATTAAAAATATAGTCGTTATTGGGTCTCACTCGTCTAATAAAAGTCAACAATAACGATTAATCTGATTTTAATCTCTACCGAACGGGGCCTAAGTTTATTTGAAAAAAAATCAAAGATCCAAGCAAAATGCCATAGAACAAACAGTATTATGCTCTCCGTTTTCCTACATAAATAAAAGACTTACTTTGCAAAGTACTGTTCATAAGCCTAGCCGACTTCTCCTGGTCGTGTAGCCATTCAAGCCGAGCGACCGAGCAAGCCGTCTGCGGAAAAAAATGACAAAAGAGCAACTCCACATTGGTTTCTTATTTTCTATTTTCTCTGCCCTAACCCTAATTCACTCGCTCTCTCTTCTCTCTCTCGACAATCAACATATCTCAGCCTACGTCGCTCAACAAATTCCAGCCGCAACTCAACTCTGGGTTCGATGGGTTTCCTATTTCCTCTGCCTTAACCCTGATTGCTGTCGCTCTCTACCATAATTGGTTTCGCTCTATCTTCTCTCTCAACAATCACCAAATCCCTCACGGGCACACGACCCATGTCTCCCTTCTTCATCTTTTCAGTATCTTACTTCATTGTAATCTTCTTAGATATGCGCTAATTTGCCTGTTTGTCTGAGCGTCATTTGCAAAATAGAAGGTCTGAATAATACTTTTGCCTCAATATGCAGCAAATTTAGTTTATTTGCATCTCAATTGAGTATTCTTACTAATTCTGCAATGTTGTTTATTTGTTTACAGCAAGAAGCTTTATTGCTTTCTGGGATTACGTACCTTGTTACATTACATATAGGAAACATTTAAATGATTTCTACTTTATAGGGAAAGGTAACCCGTAATCTTTGTATTAAGATAAATTAGTTTGAGTTTGACATAGAAAAGTTATTTTAGTGAACGAGTTAAAAATACACAAGTTATTCACTAGCAACATGCTTTTGCAATTTCAGGATTCACGGGGCTTTATGACAACACATAAATGGCGTGACAGTGTCGGAGCTTTTGATGATATTGAAGCTTTTGGGATAGGACGTTTTGGTAGGTTTCAGGTAGTCATTATTTCGTAAATACGTTGAACTTCCATTGTGTGGTGCCGTGGTGGTCCTGCTATTTGGAAGTACAATTAACTTCTTCACTGTTGAAGACAAAATTTAAATTATGTACATATGGCCTCTTTAACAACTTAACATTTTAGATCAAGTGGAGACATTTTTTTAAGTTTGCCGCCAGATATACTTGAAAAAAATTATGATTACCAAACAATTTGTGGTTAGGATACACTATGTTTTAAAGATTCCAGCTATTTCACTATGTTCATATTCTTTTCAGCTCTATTTGTATTAATATTTTTTTCCCCTATTTGATTCTTTGTCGTCTTAATTTATATTTATCTTTGTCCTTTTTTGGGGTGTGTGTGTTTGGTGGCAGGGGCTTGAGACTTGAGAGGGTGGAGTAGAATTCTTTTAGTTTTTTAATTTATTTCTTATGACGCTGATGCAAATTTCTGAATAAGGTGGTCAACAAACTACCGTAAATAATAATAAACAATATGGTTATCAATGAAATCTTGGACATCGTGTCATTTCTAATTTCTAGTTGAATATTTATGAAGTGAAAGTAAATCTTGCCTAGGCTCATTGGGAATTATTATGGCATTGCTTAGACTTTGAAAGGGAAAGCCGCGTAGGAGATTATATTAACAACTTCCAAGCTTGTTTACACAGAAAATAGACATGCCTAAACCCAAAGTACCTGGAATAAGTTGTCATTTCGGTCTTATATATGGTTTTCCTCCAGCCAGTTATGCAGCACGGACTCATATTTTCTTATGTGAAAATAAAAAAATTCCCTGTTTTTTATACTCTGATTGTTATGACAATGTTGATGATGACTTTTGCATGTAATACTGTTTCCATTTACATCATGAGCATAGCTGGCTTACAGCTTTTGGCTTAGCTGATGAAACTGACTAAAATCTTTGCGACAGATTATATTGTTCGAGAGTTCACCATGATGTGTTAACAAGTCTGTCCCTGGTTTGATTGCAGACATGTTTGAAATATGCACATTGCCCAATAGCAGTAGTGTTGGCATAATACACTGTCTAACAGCGGAAGTGTTAGGAATATGCACACTATCTAATAGCAGAATATTTGTTGTCACATTAGTTGATTATGTTTTATATGCTTGTGATGCCTCCACATAAGATGATAACGTGCCAATAACAGTAACCTTAAATACTCATGTGTAAGGTCCTTGAAGGGAGCTGTTTAATTCTAAACTTGATCTCATCTCGGTTTCACAAACAATAAATACTGCCTCAAGAACCTTGCATAGTCCTGAAGTAAAACATATTTCACTAGTAATTTTCCCTTTTTAGGATTTTTTCCATTTCTATGGCTATTGAACTTATTCTGGAGCTGGGCTTTTTTTCTATCAACAGATTTAGTGTGCCAATCTGGACCAGGATCTTGGCCTTCATCTGTTTATGCTCAATCGGCGATGTATCCTATGGCAAATAGTGCAGCTCAGGTTTATCTTCTCTTTTCTGTGCATCTTTAGAACATTCAATTCTTTGTACTGTTTTCCCCTATATTCAGTCAAAGACTCAAAATAAACCGAGTTGATTGTCATTGTGTGTGTGTGTGTGTGTGTGTGTCTCTCTCTCTCTCTCTATATATATAATGTCTATGAAACGAAAATTCTTGTCAAAAGCAGATGTTGAGATAAAAACAAACTAATCCTTTCTCCCAATGAGTTCTGAATATGTCAAGAAGTTCCTATAGGTGTTTTATCATAGTGCTTTCAAATCTATCCTGCTAGCACGGTCATGTCACATACCATAGAATTTATAATTGCACCGTGATCCTGATACTTATAATTCTAGTGGTACTTCAAACCAGTTATGTAAATATTATTTCATTTCTTCCTTTTCGTTTTTGCTATNTTTATAGGTTACAAATAACTGTAAAAGGAAATAAACGTAAAAGGAAATATTATGATCGCAATCTTTGACGATCTCTAAAATCTTATTCGATCTCTAGAATCTTATTCAATATCCTTGACAGCTATATTGCAGTTCTCTCCTACCAATTTAAACGATCACATTTTTAATACATCTGCAGGATTTTTTTGGTGCTATTCCTGGAGATACAGATTACAGAATGTTTTCCAAAGATTATGGCGATATTCCTGGATTGGATATTATCTTCCTCCTTGGGGGTTATTTTTACCACACCTCCTCCGATACTGTGGAAAGACTATTGTATGCATTACAACTGCTACTTTGGTACAGTTCACTTGATTGAGATTTTAAGATCATACATTTTACTTTTGCCTTTCCTCTCAATTGCATGTGTATTTATGTCAAGTAGACCAGGAAGCATGCAGGCACGTGGAGACAATTTATTCAGTGTAATGAAAGCTTTTACTAATTCTTCTAAGCTACGAAATGCCCAAGAGCGAGCAATCTTTAGAGCTGCTGCCGGTGGATCTGACAATGAACAAGCAATTTTCTTTGATTACTACTCACGGTTCTCGGTATGCCTCAATATTCTATTTTTGCCTTTAATTGGGGCAATATTTCTATAATTAAATACGAACCTTTAAGTGAGGGCAGTACAAGACACATTCTAAACATCCCGATTTGGACAAAAAAATATTTTCAGGTGTTCTACTCAAGAAAGCAAGCTATTCTAATTCACAGTATTCCGGTAGCTATCTTCCTTCTTATGCCACTTCTTCTGCGCTTGCCAAGTTGTGGTTTGGGCTGTTTGTTCAATACCTACTGTGACTTTATCAAAGGTAATGGTGTGCTTCCGAACTTTTAAAGTGCATCTTTAGACCCTTTATGATAGTGGCCTTGAGTAAGCTCTTGTTCTATACATTATGCAAAGTGGTTACCTTGCTGCTCCACAGGGATGTTATACCATGCTAGTGGGATTATACTCGCAGTTGTTTTTCCAGTGGCCTTTGCTATTTTGAGATTGCTATTTTGTGGACACTCAATGCACTGGTACGGTTTAGTTTATCTCAACCTTGCTTTTCCCCAATGTTCTATGCTGCTAAATGCCTGTAATCTTCTTGTTTAATTTTTTAGGTTAAAATTAATGCTGCTTTTGGGAGTTTTATGTTCCTTCAGTTGTGAGAATGATAGTCCTAGTCCGCGCATGCTTCTTGTCTCTTCTGCATGAATGCATCTTTAGGTAGCTCTCTGATTGTTATGTATATGTATATATGAGTAAATACAATCATTAACATTGTGTGTTTGTGTGTTTGTCGCCTTTCTGGATTTGTTGTTTTTATTCTAATTATAGTGTTTTGGAATTGTTATTGTGATTCAAAATTCCAAATGAACTTGGATTTGCAACTCGCGCTCCCCCCCCACCTCACAAATCCCACACCACGAAAATTGGAAGAAAAGCAGTGTATCTATTTACAGGAAGTAATAAAAAAAGTTTGGCAATTATATATATTTATTATTATTGTTTTTTTTATTTTTTTGTAAATGATGTTGTACAGTGTACATGCATCAGCAGATATTTTTGATAGCAAGACCCATTTATACCTTTTAACAAGTTACTAGTGAATATGCTGTGTCCTTCATTTTCTCTTAAAATTTTTCTCACCTTCCCTTTTCTACACCAAGCTAGGAAATTCAGGTTGCATGATTTACAGAACTGACTTGGGGTTTTTCTCTCCAACCCTGATATGGGGAAAGGGGTGGAAGTTAGATGTAAAATTGCTCACTGTTTACTTAGAAAATACAGTTATTCGTCTCCCTGAACTGTGTTCTCTATGTGGCTGTGATTGATTGCTGTTATATTTTCTTTTTTGTTTCAGCAATACATAATTTTTCCCACCTTCCCCTTTCTGCACAAGCTAGGAAATTCAGGGTTGCATGATTTACAGCACTGAGCTTGGGTTTTTCCTGCAACCCTGATAAGAGGAAAGGGGTGGAAGTTAGATGTAAAATTGCTCGTTGTTTACTTAGAAAATACATGTATGCGTCTCCCTGAACTATGTTCTCTATGTGGTCGTGATTGATTGCCGATATGTTTTCTTTTTGTTTCAGTAATAGATAATTAATGTCAATTATTTCCCTTAATGAAGGTTTGCTAATCCATGCTTGGCTTTTATGATGTTCATACCCTGCTCACTTATTGGTCTGTTATTTCCAAGAATTTGTTGGAGATGTTTCCCTCTCTCTCAAGATGTTTCTGCCCTTGCATCATCAAAGGAGGTATGCGTTATCATCCAATTTTATTTGATTGTGATGCTCATTCTGATCTCATCCATGTCGGTCAATTGTTTGGAGATACATCCTGACCTCTTCCTTGCATACATTTTCTTTTCAATCTGCACAAAAAATTAACCCACTTTGAGAACATCAACTTCTCATTTTGCAACTACGCAACTACTTCTAGTTATAAGATGTTGCTACCTATTTTACAAAACCATATGGGGATGGATTTGTTGTTTGTTTAACTGGGTATGCAAATCTCTTGGCTGATCTTCAAAGGGAAATGAATTTGAAAAAGAAGCTTAGATATTAATGGATCTGTGCCATAGCAAAATCAGCGGTTGGAAGTACATTTATGTACTTTGATTTTGTGAGATATTGAGATTTATTATTTTGCCTGGATTCCTCCTCTCTACTAAAGTAGCAAATTTAGATTCGACCATATATTTTACAGGAATTGGTTGATGAAGCAAGGTTTTGGGGAGCATTTGGGTTTTACTCCCTCTTTACTTTGGTGAGCTATAATAATCTTCTTAACTTGCTGCAACTTATCATGAATTTTCAGTTTGTTGATCAACGTTTATATTCTTTCATTTTCTCTTAAATGAATAGTTAGTTTCTAAGACTGAAATAGCTAAAAGGAACTTTCTGAAAGCAGGCATACCTTGTCGCTGGATTGGGTGGAGGGTTCTCAACTTTCCTTATATCAGTTTTTATGTTTCCTGCATGGATGACCTTCCGTCTCTCAGTCAAGTCATTTGGTCATCAATCATTCAGGTGGCAGATTTGATAGCTGTCAATTCTTTTTCTAGTTTTTCCCATTACTGTGTAAAACATTCCAATATGGCATGTTGTAACTAGATCTTGCTTAGATTCATTGTAAATTGACTGACTAGTACTCAATCTTGGGATTCAATAATTTGTTTCTGGCATTTTGGGTTGATCAAATTGTTTTTGTCAGGTCGACGACATGTTATGTTGCCCCCTTAATACCTTGCTTAATGTATTCTGTATACTTCGGCGGATTTGTTGCTGTATTCTTGATTGAGAAAATGGGCATGACAGGCTCACATCCGCCTCCCTACGGTTAGTAGCCTGACCTTTTCTTTAGTGAAAGATGAAACCTATCTATAACTTAGTCCATAAAATTTTTGCACTTCTCGGTTCTCTAGCAGGCTGATAATATCATTGAGGGATGATTTTCATGTCTCTTCCTAAGTGTGATCCCTAGACTCTGTATTCCTACAATACTTGGAAAAATGAAAAGTGAACTGGAAAATTGAGCTACTCTCTAAACTCCCTCTTTACCATGTTACTACTTCCATTTTAATTCAATAGCAAAGAAAGGAACTTGGAATTCACTTAGTTGTTTGAAGTATCTTGCAAAACTGACGAGGAAGTGTAGTAGATAGATTCTTAATAGCTTCTTCTGTCTCAGTATTTTCATGCTAAGTACTTGAAGTTTGTATAGTTGGTTTTCACCATTATTCTTCGTGCTCTTTCTTCACAATGCTCAAGACTAGAAGAATTTGGTGAAATTACTCTACTTTGTGTTTATTATTTAATTTTGTCCAGTCATGAACTTGGATCCATTTCTTTCCATATTGAACCTCAAGAGTTTTGTTTTATTATTATTGGATTTTCTTTCAATTAGCAAGAAGCATATAACTAATTTTTTGGCTAAAATTTGAATAAAATAGATTTTCATCCCAGAGCTAATGATCCTGTGTGGAACTTTTCTATGTTCATTGGCTTATGTAATTTCCTTGTTATGACAACAAAGGTAGCAGCAGTAAGAAAATAAATACTTAATTGTAATTGATTTTTTGTTGGCTGCATAAGTCTTTTTTCGCCACTCCGCTTGACATTGCTACATCCACGTAAAGACTGAATCAAATAAAATCCTGTACAATCACATCATACCATTGTCTACTTTTCCTTCTTCTACTGGGACAAAATCGCTTTTGTAAATGATAGTTTCTTTCATTCTAACAAGACATGTCTTTAAGTTTCTCTTTTGTCATTTATTCTCAATTGGTGCTGCTTTCACTAGTTTGGTCTCGTTTCTTATTTGGTTCATATACACAAAATTTTCATTTCTTCTGTATCCATCTTATAGCCATCTTGTCCTTTAACAACCCTACACTTGCTACCTGTCCATAATGAATAACGGATAAAAGTGAAAAATCACTAGAATGAAATGGTAAATACTTATTTCCATCAAACGAAAAGGACTTCTATTTTTGGTATAATAAATTTGCATTCTGTATTGCCATACTCATTTGCATAAGTGGTATATTTTCTTTGCAATATAGTAAACTTGATTTGTAATAATCTCTTGTACGTGTTTGAGGAGTTCATGTTGGAAACCTCATTGCAGAATGGAGAACTATAGGATTTTCAGCTGTTAGACTTGTTAAAAGCTTCAGTTCACATTCCAGTTTTGTTTGCAGGATATTTTGTTCCTGATGTTATAGTAGCAGTTATTATAGGAGTTGTAACTGGGTGGTGTGTTGGACCTCTTTTACCTGTTATTGGAACGTGGTTAGCAACACCATCAATAGTGCAATTTTTGCTGCATGGTAGTGTTCTTGCCTTGGCCTTGTCATCACAATTCTTTCCTTACAGCACGGATGCACCTAAGAGGGTTATTCTTCAGCATACCATTGAGACTGCAGGTACTAAATATAAGACTTCGAATCTGAAGTTCATATATAAATCTTTTGTATTGTGGCTGTTTGTGTGTCCAAATAATCTTTGATACTCGGACTCTTTGAAATAGTTGGAGTACCCGTGTTGGATACGACATGACATGGGTATGGGTATGAGATGTGTGTCGGATCCTACAAATTTCAACCAAACACTTCGTCGTTCTTGCTTCTTTTTCTTCTCTCTCTCTTCTCTCTCTTTTCTTTTCCTTTTCTTTCCCTTTTTTTTTTTCCCACTGTTGCTCTCTATAAATCTAGCGTCGTCGCCGAGAGGGTGGAGAAATATGGCGACGCTAAGTTTTTACTTCTTCTTTCTTTTTCCTTTCCACTTCTTTTTTTCCTTATTTCTCTATCTATATCGTTGGTTTAGAGTTTTGTTTGTATAAAATGAAAATGGGTTCCGTATAGTGTTACTTAGTACTTCACTAAATCCAAATTACAATCAAGTTCCTTATTTTCTATTTTATCTAACATTTAATAATTCCCATTATTAAAAACTAAACCCCAAAATTCTATTTATTCGTCTTAACCACTTATTAAATACCCATTTCCGTCGTTGTGAATAATTAATTTTGGTCTATTCAAAATGGCATCCTGGATTAGTAAAAAAATTTAAAATTTGAAAGACGTACCCGTGTTCGAAATTTGGACTCTTTTTAGCCATATCCCCGTATCCTACATTTTAGAAAATAAAAAATCCGACAACTATATATGTACCCGATACCTGAGTCTGAGCATCATATCAAATAATTGCAATTGGGATTTTGTCATCTCTAGGACTAAAATTTTGCATCTTTGTGGATTGCAACTAGCAAAATTTATCTGCAAATGACTCTTGAAATATTTGCTTTTTCCCCAGTTGCATACAGTGCATTGAGTATCTGTAATTTATTTATTTATTTTACTGTAAATACAGTTTTCTACCGTCTTACAGCTGTATAATCCATTCATGATGTCTGGATCTAGGTACATAAAATCAGTCCTGCTGTCCTCGGCATAAAAATAATTTTAGATCAATGCAATTAGTTGATTGAGGGCTATGCTTTGGGAATTGAGACTAATTCCTTGATTTTTCTACAAGATCCCTGTTTAGATAGATATTAAAAACTCAGAAAAAATATAAAAAGATGGAGAAAGACAACGGAAAAATTTATGGACTCGAAGGCAGAAATTTCCTCTATATGAAAAATTGTCACAATCATGTAAGATTTTTTACTCATCCAAACCACCAAGTATCGTATGAAAAGTAATACTCTTAAGCTTCTCGACACCCACCAATTTTTACTTTTTGTACAACCCATAAAGTAAACAATTTCCTAGGATGCTGGGCTTACAATTTTTCCTCGTGAAATCCTATCACATACTCAAAAGTTCCGATGCTCGGACTCTTCGAAATGGTCGGAGTACCCGTGTCGGACACAACACAGGTATGAGTATGGGTATGGGATATGTGTCGGATTCTCCAAGTTTCAATTGACACTTAGTCGTTTTTTCTTATTTCTTATTTGTTTCCTTTCCCTTTTCTTCTTTCTCTTTTTGCTCTCTATAAATCTAGCGTTGCAGCCGACTGGGCGGAGAAAGGTGGCGACGCTAGGTTTTCCCTTCTTTTTCTTCTTTCTTTCTTTCCAGTTTCTTGTTCTTTTTTTCCTTCTCTCTCGGTATCGGTGATTTAAGGTTTTATTTGTATAAAATGAAATGAGTTCCATATAATGTTACTTGGTGCTTCACTAAATCCAAATTGCAATCAAATCCCTCATTTTCTATTTTGTATAACATTTAGTAATTCCCATAATTGAAACCTGAACCCTAAGATTCTATTTTATTCGTCTTAACCCCTTATTTAATACAAATTTCCTTCTTTGTGAATAATTGATTTTAGAAAATAAAAGATACGACGCTTAGATACGTACCCGATACCCATACCCGAGTCCGAGCATCATAGCTCAAAAGTTTAAAAGAGTATGTTAATTTAACGTATTTGAAATTTGACCTAAAATCTCCACAATGCAATTCGGTGGACATGTGCAAGATCTGGCTGGAAGAATTTGGCAATCTTCCAAATTGCTTGCCAACCTCTCTTTTCCCAATAGCTACACAATTATAGGAAATTCTTTTCACTTTAAAAGGAACCTTGAATAAGGCCAATTCAGGTTTAAACCTTCATCTTTTAAAAAATAAAATAAAATAAGAAGTCGTAGCAAGATTAGGAACCTCTTTTAAGGCAATATTCCTATGTATAATGAGCTCCTGAGCCTTTTTGCATTTTGGATTTTTTGTCCCATGAAGGGCTTCAGAAATATTGAAAGGACTGCAAATGGATGATAGGATATGGGAATAGTTTCCTGTTGAAGAATTCGGATGCTTTGAAGCCTGTCTTGTCTGCTAATTGCCCCAAAAGTCTGAATGTTATCTATTTATATGTGGCTCTGGCTCATCCTTGACTTTATTTTCATAATTCTCACCACTTTTGTATTAATTACTAGGTGGTCTTCTAATTAGAATTCGTTTCCAATTTGACAGATGTGGATCAAATATTGGATGCTAGTTATGATTTTTCAGTAGTTGACTCCAACTCTCTCCAGTTCGTTTTCAATCATGCACCGGAAGTGGCAAAGGAATTGTATATCAATTCAGAGTTAAAGTTTGTCACTGTTAATCAGTCTCAACAAGAAAGATGGATGGTACTTTCTTG
This sequence comes from Fraxinus floribunda, assembly GCA_903798395.1. Lineage (NCBI taxonomy): Eukaryota > Viridiplantae > Streptophyta > Magnoliopsida > Lamiales > Oleaceae > Fraxinus > Fraxinus floribunda. Next base: position 2,418 of record CAIGRS010064492.1, on the reverse strand, counting down.
AACTACCATGTTTAGGGCGCACCATGAAATTTGATTGTCTTTGGAAGAAATATGTCACGAGTCTAGAAGACATAATCAATCTTGCCTTTTCTGAAAGCACGACAATACAAAAAGAAAATATTGATTGATGCTTTCTGCATCTTAGCATGCATAATTCACGAAGACAGCAATTATAAAAGAAACTGTAGTATTTGACTATTTTGGCGTCTTAGCATGCAAGGGCTTTTGTGGCTTGCTTTTTCCAACTTTTCTCTCTTTGGTAAATGTGTTTGAAATGCAAATGGACATGCAAAAATATGCTGAGCATTAGTTTTTTGTAATGTGCCACCGCCTTTTAGCAGATATAGCAGCATCTAACAGCTCTGCCATCTGCAATGATGTTCTTTACAGATCTGCTAGCTCCCTAATGTCCTAACATCTACAACGAAATTACTTCCAAATTCATGATTGTTGTGGAAAGGAAATCATGATTTCATGACTTCATGCTTGTTCTTTTTGCAGGGAATCTTCCCGATATCATCCTTGTTTGCTGGAAGCTTGAAGTTTCCTGCAAAAACTGAGGGTATCTTGGAGCAGTACCAAAATTTCCCACTGTTATCAACTTATCAGCCACAGATTATTTCTACTGGGGGATCCCGACGAGTCTACTTGGAATTTTCCTTGGGGTAAGATCGTGAAAGTATGCTAGAGTAATGAATATATACTGATACCTGGGTAGAATTTATGCAATTTCTAGTGCTGAAGTAATACCTCTTAGGCTCTTACTACCATGTTGCTCGGTTTATTTAGTTGCTTGGTTTATTTTAGCACGAAGATGCTTGTATCATGTCCCATCAAATTTCTTGTGCAATCTGAGCAATGAATCTCCCGTTCTCTCAGTTCTTTGAAGGAGGTGTGGGTTGCTGTCCTTAACATCACTGGTCCTTTAACCAATTGGTCATTTGCAAATAGTATACTTCCAGGTGATCTGACTTTTTTTTTTTTTTTTTCAATATTGTCCAAGCCCGACTTCAACTTTTTATTTTGCTGCATACTGAATCTCTTGGATTATTTGACAGCTCCTGAAAAGGTTGGCAAGGGCCCGCCATCATACATATGTAGACTAAGCGGTGCACAGCATGAGAACTGGACATTTTGGTTGGAGGTTAAGTTTCGATCAGCCATTCAATATTTTGCTGCTTCCTCTTCTTAGACTTGTTGCTATGCCTTTTTCTCTTTTGGCCATCATATATCCTGTGCACAAAAACAATAAGGTCAAGCCAGCATGAAAGTTGATTATATAAAAAAAAAAAAAAAAATCCCAGAAGAAACTTGAAAATTGAAGTGGTTATAGGGGTTTCATTCGGTTGGATTATTTTGGATACTCGGTCAAGTATATGTCAAATTTTTGTGGACAGGCTTCTCAAAGCATTTCATTATACTATTATTTATCAAAGGATAGACCGATTCTAGTTAAGAAGGAAACGTTAATAATCTCATTGTTTCTAGACAAAGCTTAGCGAATAAAAAAAATGATATTAGCTGCTTCAGAAGCTCAATTTGGCTATTTGAGCTAGATGTTTCTTTAATTATGACGCCCTACTCATTCATTTAGTACTTCTTTAATTCTATAAAAAAGTGAATGCTTTCGCTGTAGTTCCCATCTTCGTTGACAGTATTGCTTACTCGGTGTCAGTATCATGTTCTTGAACTTTGAAGCTATAATTACAACACAAATTGACTCTAATATTCTTGGCAGTAACTGAGGTCTGAGTTTGATTTATTTTGTTTAAATTATGCAGGCTAGCAGTTCTGACTCTTTAAGGATTGATGTTTCTGTTATGGACTTATATCTAACCGATTCGACGAAAAGGCTGAAGGGCCTTTTTCCAAATTGGATGGACATCACGACTTTTACAAGTTTTATATCCACCTATACCTTCTAGTTTGATAGAATTTCTATTTATTCTATAAGTCTACCTTACGTGGGATATTTGGAATGTTTATGATATATGATACATCAAACTGAACCGAAATTTTGTTACTTTTTTAATCATGCATACTCGTCTTCGATCCAGTGTGCAAACTTGTCATTAGTGGATAAGATGACGAAAACAAACTATTTTACGAAATAAAATCATTTTTTTTTTCCTTTTTGTATTTTCTTTTGGATTTCTGTTGTTGACAGCAATTTTGTTGCTTCTCTTGGCCCCTGCTATTAAATGAATGAATGGCTCTGATTGTGATCTAGAAGTTTCAACTTAATGACGCCTTTGACAAAGCAGATTATATAAATTGTGTATAAAATTAAAATTCTTTACTATGTCGAATTTTAACAATTTAGTTGTGAATGCCAAGTTTAACGCAAAATCGATGGTGTTTAACTTTAAGAGAACAGTAAAGTATTTTGAGTTGTTATTGTTCCCTTGAAATTAAGAC
>CAIGRS010064475.1:0-15139 GCA_903798395.1 Fraxinus floribunda | reverse complement strand
CCCAAGAGTTTCTACAAATTATTGCTTTATTTTGGAGGTTTAATGGAGGAAGGAAGAAACCGGACAGAGAGAGATGGAGATTAACAAAGAGGTCACCCAATTTTTCCTTAAGGAGAGAGAAAAGTCTTGCATCTCTTATTCACGTGCACAAGGCTTCCATAGCAAGCCAAATGAAAATATCCCAATTTGTTTAATCTTAACCATCCAACAATCAATGGCCACAAATAGTCAAAACCCAATAGTATTAATAGAACCATCTAAAACCCACAGCCTTCAATGGCAAAGAATGGGTTGGAGATATAATTGATTCAAAATCCCCTTCCTAACTAGTAATAAAGGGCTCATCGATCACCTCAAACGCTTTCCGTAATTTGGTTGACAACTCGAATCTCTAGCACGCAATTCTCCTGCACATTTTCAGGTCAGAAACTTATTCTTCTTCACTTTACTCTGGCTTCTCATCGACATTTCCAAAAATAAAAGGACTTGTTCACTTCAGTTATTTCAGGGGGCCAGTTACTGTTGTCTTGGACGAAGTAGCAGAGCCATTTTTTTATTTTTTTTGGGAAGCTCAAATTTGTTTAGTAATTTGTTTTTTCAACTTATTTTGGCATTATGTTATTTACTCGTCAAGATAAATTTTTGATACGTTTGAAGTATCATGGCAAACTTTGCAACGCATATTTTCGGATTGACGAGTTCAAAATAACAAGCTAAAAATAGTTGCTAGAAATAAAATTACTAATCCGATTTTTAACTTTTTCAATTAAACATTACCTTTTTTTGACTTATTTTCGTACTATGTTCTTCACTTGACGGTTAGGTTATGGACCTTATGGTACCACTTTGAAATATTCATAGTAAACTTCACAATGCATCATTTTTATTAAAAATCATTAGATGGCAAGTTTAGGGTGTGTTCGGTAGAGATTAAAATTGAATTAAAATTGAAAAATTAATCGTTATTGTTGACTTTTATTAGACGATTGAGACCTAATAACGACTATATTTTCAATTAATTGAATTTAAGCACAACCAAACACACCCTTAAAATAGTAATCTGATTTCGTTTATGTTTTTTTGATGCCAATTTAATTGAAATTATATTTGAGGTCAATTTGATTCGTCTCGTTTATATAATAAAATATAAGGACAAATTATGACAAACTCCTTGAAGTTTATGACAATTTCAATGACACTCTTTTATTTTCAAAAATTACATAAACTTCATTTATTTTAATTTATGAATAACACACACCTTTCCTGACCACTTCTATTTCACAAATTAGTATAAATAATGCTCGTATTACCCTTATAGACTTTCTTCTATGTTATAGCTCACCTAACAAAAAAGTAATATCGAAAATACAATTTTAACGCTTTTTTCATCTCGTAGCTCATTTAGGAGCGTTAGGTAAAAAAAGTATTTTAGGTATTACATTATTGTTAAAAGGAGCCAAAAATGAAAAAAAAATAAAAATAAAATAAAAAAATTCACAAGGGCATTTTACGTATTGTCACTGTAATTTATACTAAGATATAAAGAATAAGAACATTTTCGAGAGATTCTCTAAATATAAAATACTCTCTGTTTTAGATAATCGACGCTTAAAAATAAGTTTTAAGAGACTCTATTTTAACTTTTAAAAATAAAGGAGGAGTTTGGCCCTTTAAATTTGAAGAATCGGTGATTTTTTTAATAAATTATAAATTTCAATGCTCTATAATTTAAATAATATTTGGATTGATTGACCATTAACGTATAAAAAATTATGTTAAATAAGATATGAGAAATCAATAAATGTTATTTGGTAAAAACAAAAATAAATAGTCATATAAAATAACTTACTCTATAAATTTAAAGATATAATAAAGAAGATGATTTTTATAAATAGAAAGTCTTTTGGAAACACTCTATTTGTATACGTTATTCAAAATATGAATTAAATATTTTTGTATAAGAAGGGAATTAATAGAAAGTTCTAACGTCTCTATAATTTGCCCTAAAATATAAAAATAAAACAAAATTGAGCCCCCCATTTTTTTATTTTTTTTTTTTGTAAAAAATCAAATTCAGAAAAATGGGATCCTGACCTTTCCTTCTATCCCAATTGGACAAATGGTCTTTCGATACATATAGAATAAATGCATATGTAAAATGTACGGCCTTGTCATTTATTTCTAATTTTGAAATTCCATGCATGTTCACAAGCATTCTTGCCGACAACGATGTTCCAATTGGACCAATTCTTCGGTAGCTAACCTTTTAATAGCATAGAAAATATCACTCTCGATAAACTTATATTGACTACATTAAATTTTCATAAGAAAGATATTCCCTATTCGCTATTGAATTGCAAGAATTTCAATAGCTTAAATTTTTATATTTCTCCATTTAAAACAAATATTTATAATATTAATCTTCAAATAAATTCTAAATTATTATCTCCCAAGTCCCAAGTTGCAATCCCTATGTGAGAAGTTTTGTTATAATAGGACAGCCTCTGATATCGAAATCAAAATCCCCCAAAAGGTCTGAAAAAATAGAAAAATTCAGAAAAAGGGTCGCACAGTTGCTATCGCCAATGCTCTTGGTTCCCAGGCTCCAACTCTTTTACACCGTACCTCTGTATCTCTCTCTCTAAAGCTCCAGAAATCCTTTCCTCCTCTCTCTAAGATTACTCGATTCACCCTTTTTCTCGTCTTCTCTCCATTCGAAACACGATATTGGAGTAAGTATAGTTACAGTCGGTATGATATACGTACATGGAGTGATATATATCGTCATATCGATACGGATACATATAGACAAGAATACCCTTTTGAATCTTTGCAGCCCAAGCACTTGGAAACAGTCAGTTTACTCTTCTTGTTGTATATATGTTTGTCGACGTGTTGACTACTTGTTTTATTTTAAAAGTTCAATTCATTGAGTTTACTGTACAATATTGATTTTTCTACACCTCAATTTCCTGCACTTGTCTTGCATAGTTGTTGATTTGTCTTACGTTTTAATCAAGAGTGGATTTTAGGTTTCTTTGTTCTTAATTTCTTGCACTGTAATGCGAATTTACTGCTTTTGCGAAATTTTTTGTGTTTATTTTATTGTCAGAATCCATGGCGTCGTATCAGGAGGCTACTCATTCAGAGCCCGCAAAAATGGAGCAGATAATTACTGAACTCTTCGCAAAAAGCCTTCACATAATACTTGAATCGCGGTGTCCTTATGTTTCTTCCCGTAATTATAGCTGTGAACAGGTTTTATCGTCCCCATCCCCCTCCTCGTCCTCGTCTTCCTCTTCAAGTTTTTGGCCAAGGGATAAGTGGTTTAATCTATCTCTCAGGGATTGCCCTGCTGCGTTAGAAAACATTGACTTTTGGCGGCAGAGTAATCTAGAACCGATGATAATTGATGTGATTTTGGTTCAGAGGCCAGTAAACAATGACCCGATAAACTTTTCCCCAAAAAGTGGACACGTGAGGAATTTCTCTGGGAAAGAGAGGGTCTATTATAGTTCAAACAATGACGAATTTGGCAGTGACACAAAGAGCGAAAAGGTTATTGAGAGGTGGGTTTTACAGTATGAGAGTAAGAGAAGTGGTGGTGCTTCGTCAGGTAGTAAAAGGTCGACTTGTTCTAGTTCTCTTGCGTTGTATAAGAAATCGATATTGTTATTGAGGTCCTTGTATGTGACAGTTAGGCTTTTGCCTGCTTATAAGTTGTTTCGTGATCTTATTTCATCGGCTCAAATTCGAAGGTATAATCTTGGTCACCGAGTTTCTTCTTTTGTTGAGCCATTTACTCGTATAGAAGAGGCAGATATACAGCAGTTTGTGTTTACTCCGGTTGACACATCCTGCGGTAGGCTTTGCCTCTCTGTCCTGTATCATTCATCAGTGTTGGATGTGAGTTCTGAGCCATCAATCCCAACATCCCCACAATTTATACCAGAATACGTTGGGAGTCCATTGGCAGAGCCACTCAGAAGGTTCTCATCCCGTCCCATGTCTCAAACTTCCCCGACTTCATTTCCATTTGGGAGGCGCCATAGCTGGGGCTATGATTTGTATAGAGCATCATCACCTTCACTAAACCCATCGCCCTCACCTACGTATTCTGAATCTCATGCTTCAGTATCAAAACAGCGTTCCCATCGGCTTCCTCCGGCAAGTTTACCTCGTCAATTATCTGAGAATACACCTGCAATTCATGTGAAAAATCCAAGTTTTGATGAGTATTGGCCTTCTCCTACATTTACGCCATCTCCGTCTGCATCACCACCCATCTACATTCCTGGCAGTCACGTCTCGAAAGCTCTTTTACGGTCTGAAAGTGCCCCTGTTAGTATACCTACATCTAGTCGGTCCAGTATCTCTTCATTACCCAACAATCAAATGTTGCCTCCCTCACCTCCCATGAAAGCCACACGACCCAGTGTTGTTAAGACAGAAGCACGTTCTGGCCTGTACAAGACCAGCTCAACAGCTGACAAGGTATTCTGCATTCTGATTATTATGTGTAAAACTCCTTTACCTTCTCTCTAAGTACTTCAATAAATACTTATTTTTGTTTGTCATAGTTGTTCTCTTTCGAGAAAGATGAGGCTGGAAGAATGTCCAGGGTGGAATCTTCATCAAATATCTCTCCACCTAAATCATTCTCTAGAAGCTCCAGTAGGTTCTCTTATCAGGATGATTATGATGATTCTGACTTTTCTGGACCGTTTGTTGTGGATGATGATGACATGACAGATCTAGGTACCAGGTAATCATACGACATTCTCGGTTGAAATTTGGTAAATTTAGGAGCAAGGCATATGTTGCTCAATTGTTATATTGATAATCCATGAGTGCATAAATTTGTTGTCTTGCTATTGTTGTTGATGTTCGAATCAGAAATTTAGCACACTGGTTATATACGAGATCTAATCAGAAGGTTGATGCTTGAAGAGAGGTAGCAAATTTATCAACTTGAAATATTGTGTTTCAAACAAGCTGAACACCTAATTAAATATTCTACAATAAGAGACATAAGTGAATATAGGTGAAAATGCTATTCAAATAATGGTTACGTATAGAATTATAGCATACATAGAAGCAAGTCAACCTTGATAGTGATGTGGCCTGTTTACCATGCTTTCAAAAACTGTGTGTACCTTGATCTTGAAATTATGCATGAAAAGGGTGCTGAGAAAGCTGGGTGTTTAGATAATTATATACCGAACCTGTCATCTCGTATCCATTTTTGTTAATAGAAGGAAGGTTTTTAGATAGTCACGTGAAGGAGTGTTGCATGGAGAACCTTGGACTGGACTATCTCACAAATTATGGGGGCTTTTGTTTAGTTATTTTGCTGAGACAAACTAGTTCAAACTAAGGTGGGTATATGTGGTGCAAAATTGTGGGGTGGCAGGGACAGACCAAATAGGAGATGTGGGCAAGGGGGCATCTGCCTCCCTTTGTGAGACTAGTAAGGTACTTCTGCTGTCCATATAACGTTGGTAGCATGATGCCTTCAGCCTTATGCCTCTAGATTTTTGCATCATTTGTTTTACTGTAGATATTAATTATTGATAGATACTGTCAAAATTGCCAAGACCCTGTTATCAGATAATATGACTGAAGAAGTTTTAGCACTGCTAAATCTGGAGTTAGATATCCAGCCAAGATCCAGTATCAACTGTCAAGACATTTGTGTATATTTGGAATGCGCTATCTCTCCTGTTGATATTTTTGCAAATGATCTTGATAGAATCTGGTGGCTGAATATTGTCACTTTCCATGTTGACCTTCTTTAGTATTACAGCATTCGAGTATATTATTTGTAGACATGATGTCTTTGCTTCTATCTATTGTCCTTATGGATGCTGTCAGCTTGGATCTTTGACAGCACAACTAACTCTTATGATATCTATTAACCCGAATACTTATGATGATAATTGTAATTGCATACTTTAATATCTCCACAGCATTCATTCTTATTCTTTACCTTCTTTTTGCTATCATAATACCTAGATGATCTACCTAATGAGAAATCAACGCAGTGTAAATCCATCTAAGAAACTTGTGGTGCATAGCTTGCTTACCTCAAAAAAATTCCTTCATGATTCTATTAATTTCTTCGATTTAAATACTTCCTAAATCAAAGAAAGTTCCTTTGAACACCTGATGAGATGATAGATGTTACCCTATAATCTGTTTAGAGACACGTAGAAAAACTGTGATCAAGCCTCCTGAAGTAGGAACATACCAATTTGACAACGAATACTATGACTGTAGATGTTTTAGTGTCTACTTTCCACAACTTCTTTTTGCCTCTGGCATATATCTCTGAACATCAATAAAATTTCATCGATTTTCTGTCTCAGGACAGGTATTTTGGTTTTTTTGTGAGTTCTATCTGCCACCCCATAATTTCAATAGTTTGGCACTCTTGAACATGTGATCTGCCTCCGTTTCTCTAGGGGTGGGGATATGTGTATTCCAATGATAAGAAGGTTCTTCTTCTTTCTACAATTCCAGCACTCTAAATACTTGTTTCTATCGCACAATTATATTTTTTAATGCTGCCAATGCTTTCCTGATGAGAACCAACACGTTAATCCAAAACAATGCCCAATTTCTCAAGTTCTCTTTTCTGATCCTTTCGGCCTCAGTAATTTTGATTGAATTATTATAAATTCTCATTTTCATTGCATAATGCTGGCAAATAAGTTAAATGTGTAGTTGTCCTACATTAACAGTTCTTGCTAATTTTACAACTACTTATTGTGTTTTTGTTATGTAATTAAGTTCTTAAATTAGCTTTGTATTATCTAGAATTCAGATTGTGATTGATACAACATAAATTAATAACAGTGTACTGGTTGGTAATGGAGCTACCTGCAATCAAACGGAAATTTTGGAATAACTGTTTTTTCTTGCAATCCTTAATTACCTTCTAGACAAAATTCATTCATGCATCCCCTTTGTGGAAATGATTGGGTGGATTCTTTATGCTGCTGATTTCCTGGCTTAAGATTTGGAAACCTGTAAAGCCAGTCACATGAGCGGATCGAAAGAAAAAACAAGAGCAAAGTTTATCTTGTGTACAAGTCTATTCTCTTGTAGCTTTTCAATTCTGGCTTTCCTTGCAATGTCATTTCCTACCAATCTGGGATAACTTAGCAATCCTTGGAAAATCCTTCACTTGCATGTGTTAGTTCTCCAAGACTTTCAGGTCTTGTAATCGTGGGAATAGGTGCACTAATTGCAGTAGTTTATTTACCTTAGCTATCTGGTAGTCATTTCTTTAAGGCTTAGTGCTGCAAAAAGACCTGCTGGCCATGATCCCCACGGGGACCCAACCCTGAATGGGTTGGGGATTTCCCACTTAATTGGGTCTGCGGGGCGGGGATGGGACCATAATCCCAGCCCTGTTTATATTCAAAAAAATTCCCACAATATCATGCAAACTTGCCTCATTTCTATTATATTTTTCTTAAAAAAAAAGAAAAGAAAATTGATGGGGGAAAAAAACTAAACAGGGCTTTGGGGATTCCCATCCCATCCCATCCTGTCTTAGGCTGGGATCCAGACAGGGATGGCTGGTGAAATTCCCTGGTGGGGACGGTGATCTCATCCCTGCTTTGGTTGGAGAATGTCTTTTTCTTGTGGTAGTTTTTTGCAGAGGGACGGCACAGGAATGTAGTAGAAAACGAATTCTTGCTGCATGTTACACCCCGAAGCATGTCTTAGAATTAAGTAGATTTTCAAGCTTGTTCCTGCAAGATTAGAGCGTGAAAGTGGTAGTGGTGGCTTTATTGCACAAATGATGCAACTAAATTTATCGTCCAATTAAATGCATGAGAGTTTTCATCTATATGGTCCACCTATTCTTTTGCTAGCAAGGAGCTTGCATCGTCATCAAATTGATTTCAGTCTTTCATTTAACTAAACTGTTTTAGCTATCAGTACTTAAACCTGTACTAGCATGTTTGGCAGGATGGATTGGACTTGACTTGATAGTATTAAGTAAGAAAAAGAAATTAAAACATTGTACATTGCTCTGTCTAATTGTTCGGTCCAGTCTTATCCTATACTCTATGCTGAACATATCCTGCCTGTGAAACAAACTGACATCCTCTTGTTGTGTTACCAGATCTGGTTCATTTGATCAGCCGGGGCACCCTCCAGTTAAAAAATCCCAACATGTAGCAGTTGGTGCTCTAGTTCAAATGTTGAAGAAGGCACCATCTCTTCACCAAGACATCTCTGTTCCGGAGACTTTGTTGCAAGACTCCAAACTTGAGATGCTGGAAAACAGCAATCAGGATCCTGGTGAAATTTCTTCGACACAGGAGCAGCAGTCTACTTCTGTGAATTTTGCTTCTGGATTCATTTCATCCAAGACTACGGCTGATGCACTAGAGCAACTTCGTGAATATAGTGAGATGAAAAACTCGCTGCTAAAGCAAGGTAAAAGTTCTCAGGCATAAGCCACTTCTGCTCTTCCCGTAAAGGATTTTCCTGCGAAGATAATTCAGGATTTTGAGTTCCTCTTGCTATATTTTGAAAATTTGCGAGGAAATTTTTTCGGGGGTCTGAAGTTTCATTCCATATTGCTCGAGAAACAGTTTGTGTGGACCAATTTCTTTCTGTACATACTGCATTATAATTTCAATATCTAGTATGTAAATCTAATGGAGCACGTGTCTACAAAACTTGATGTATAAATCAAATTCATTATGGTGTTTTAGTTGTATAGAACTTTCAAAAATCGAAAGTTGGTTAATGGATATGTAATGCTTGGAATTGATGTACAAAGTTGTATACTTACATAATATGTATATAGATTATCGAGGCTGGATGTGCATTTTATGATATGCCATTTTTGTAGTTTTCTTTGGTGTTAAAATTTAATTTCACAGAGCCTATGAATACGGGTTTATCTTACTCGCAAATGATTTTTGTTTTAGTTTTTTTTTTTTTAAATTATATGTTTTCTATCAATCTACTATTCTAACATACATTCTTAAAAAATAATAGGGCTCAGAACACTCCCATAGTACAAACAGTGGAGGAGGGGCGGAGCCAAGTTCCTCCTAAAGTTTCTGATTATTTATTTATTTTTTTTAAATAAAAACCAGAAATGACCACTTATAGGCTTGTGGTACGGGCATTATTTTTTCCTTTGTTACAATTATGATAAAAAAAAAAAAAAAAATTATTTTTCTTACAACGAAATCTTATCAAGCCTCAACTATACTTATTGAATTGAAGATCAGGATTGACAGACAATTTAATTGTATATATGAGAAGGGTATATATTTGACAAATTGAGAATAATATGATTGTACGATTTTTTATATATTATTAATGTTAAAATTGTTTTCAAGGAAAAATAAAAATTTCTACTTAATTTTTGCTTCCCAAAAAATGAATTCGTGCCGACTAATTTTATAACTTGACTAGCTTGTTCGCAATGCTACATTTATACTTTAAAAATAAAAAAAGAATTTACAAAATTCATCTGTATATGACACATTTACACTCTACATACCGTATTCTCCGGATATACACTTTATGTACTACATTTCATAGTACGGTAATAAAAAAATAGTTTTTGGCTAAAAAAAATTATAAATTTACCATTAAAAATAGTTTAATGGACCGAAATATCCACACGTGAAAATAACATATCACACCATTTTTATTACATTATGTAACCTTTACATGCCAATTTTTTTATTCTCCAGACATTCAATTATTTATTTCATTTTCATCTAAAGAACTAAAAAAAACATTTAATGAGAAATAAAAAATTAGAAGACAGTATGCAAAAATTTACATAATGTAATATATAAGGTCTATTTTATATATATTTTTTAAAATTAAATTAAGGTACATTTTTTAATTTCAAAATTTTTTCTATTCCATTTTGGTTCCTTGAAAAATTCATAAGATTATGCTTTAACCTTTAAAACAGTCTTCTTTCCAATAAAGCGGGATTTACTTATTGAGGTTGGTTTTGAATATATTTCTTATAAAACATAACTTATTTAATGTAATAAATACATAAATAAATAAGTAGTTCTTTGAAAGATTAAGAAATATATTTCTTTTATTTGCAATTATCCTAAAAATCATTGTTAAAAAAATGTCTAAATTACTAAACTAATTCTTGATTATACTAAACTGTATATTGTACAGAAGCAGAAAAAATCAGATAGAAAATGAACCGATACCCATATGGGGGGTTCGGGATTGCGCCCTATGTGAATTAAATATTTCAAAAAATGAGCTCCACCTGTTTGTGTGTTTTCTGTGGATTTTTTTGGGGGGTTCGGGATTGCGCCCTATGTGAATTAAATTTTTCAAAAAATGGGCTCCACCTTTTTGTGTGTTTTCTGTGGATTTTTTTTTTTTTTTTACGCGTAGGCTGACTCATATTTTATTTAAAATTCTACCTGATCCTTCAAAATAAAATTATTGTGGGGTCAATAAATAGGTCAAATGCAATATGTAAAGAAATAAACAATTTTACTGCACTACTAATAAATTAAAAATAATAATAATATACTCATTTAATTAAGTGGGTTATGATTTGGACTTTTTCTGTGGAGGTCTTATCTTGACTTTAAGTGTGGTTATGATTCCACTTCTCTTATTGTCCAATCAAGTAAATTAATTATATTTCGATGCACTCACAAATTAATTGTTTTTTTTCGCAAGAGTCCATTTGGTTGGTATGACAGCTTTCTTCCTGCATTTTTTTTTTTTTTTATAAAAGGTTCCAATTATACTCATATTTTATTTATAAAGTGTGTTTCGTGTCCAACAAAAAAGATGTCAAGTACAATGAATGAACAGTGATTCGAATTAATGTTTATTGAAGATGCATTTCACAAATATAATCGAGAGCCTGTTTGGTAGAGATTAAAATCGGATTAAAATTGAAAAATTAGTCGTTATTGTTGACTTTTATTAGACGGGTGAGATAAAATAATGGTCATATTTTCAATTTTAATTAAATTTTAATTGTTACCAAATAGGCTGATTAAGAAGGTTTGAGCATGTTCACACTATCATAGAATGTCAACAAAACATTTGTTTTAAAGAAAAATATATTTAGTTAGATAACGATATTTTCTTTGAAATTGTTTCAGAGGCTATCGTATCGGATACGAACTAATACGCATCTAAGGGAAATAAAATTTTGCTATCTATCGACGACCTCGTAATTTATTTCTAAAATTGATTCAATCGTCAGTCACACTATGCGAACAAAACCCGAATCTTGAATAGGGGCAAGGAAAGATGTATAGCAACAAAAAATTTAATATGAAAAATTGTATTGTCCTTAGATGTAACTTTACACTCCTTTATTTCATTATTTGTCACTTAAAAATAATAGTTGAAAGAGAATGACAAGTGCTGATAACGTGTTCATTTTGTTTTAGTAGGCCAACTCACATGTGCTGACGTGCATTACATAATTTGACGTGACTGCTTCTTTGGATCATTGACTCTCATTTACTGAACCAACAAGTACATTTCAATTTTGGATTTTTCGTAACGATTCTCTCTCGCCGATTAGATGGGTTAATGAGTTCGCTTAAATATTTCGTTAGAGAGCATTTAAGAACTTGTTTGGTATAGTTCAAAATCGAATTAAAATTGAAAATATAGTCGCTATTGAATCCAACTCATCTAATAAAAATCAACAATAACGGTTAATTTTTCAATTTTAATCCGATTTTAATCTCTATTGAACACACCCTAAATCTAAACTTAATCTCCGGTACGCTTGAATAGATACTCACTCTACAATCATATCACGAAGAAATTGTTTAAGAATCTTGGCCTTAGGAAAAGGCCATTTAAGAACTGTGCAAGACAAAAAAATAATTATTATTTTATATTATAATGAGACGAATAATAATTTTTAGAAAATGTGTGATTAAAAAAGAATGAAGAGTTTTTGAATTTATATATAATATTATTTTATTGAAAAATGCATGATTGATAAAAAGACGAAATACTTAAACAAACTCATTAACCCATCTAATCGGTGACAAATTTCGAATGCAAATATGTGTTCACTACTGCGATTCATATCAGCTCCCAGTGTATCGATGGATAATGGGGTATTTTGATCTCATTTATTGGAAAAATCAAATAACAACGAGCTCACTAATAACAAGAAGCGTATATTAATTTCTACGCAAGGTCATGTTACAAGAATTAATTTACTAGTGTAATACTTATGATTTACCGAAGTCAAGGTAAACTGTGGTATAAAGTCTTACTAAAGTGCCAACCTCTATAACTGGACCATGACAATTAATGTCAATTGAAATTATATCTATTTGTGCTTCTCAACTAAACTCATAAATCACATTAATATAAAGCGATCGAGTACATTTCATCGCATGCTCATAAAATTAACGCAACTACTAAGAATAAAACATAAATAAAGTTTAAAGTTTAAACCACTCGCTGTATACCTCAAAAACAATAAAAGAAAATCCTTTCGGGGGTGGTCGAGTTGGTGGAGTAGGTGAACGCAGAGATCGAAAGTCACGAGTTCGAATCTCATGCCAACACTTTCTCGGTCGAGCCCATCACACCGGACTTGCCTAGTGCGATTTATATCTCCTGTGTGATTTGTGGGCTACTGCATATGGAGCGGAGTTTATCCAATGCGCACTCACAGATAATGACTGCAGGTTCCTACGTAAAAACAAAAAAATAACAATAAAAGAAATAAATAGCATTTTCATCTCTGATTAAAAATTATATCATGGGGGACAATAATATACTGCAAATTGTAGGGGTTGTGACATGTTTGTGACAATTGCAATGCATCAAGTACAGATTGAACCTTGTTCAAATAATCGTCCCGATAACTTTTCGTCTACTTAAATTATGGCATTAATACAAATTCAAACCCCACTTTATTCCCAAATCCTATCGTGTTATGCTTAGCATATTCTTTCATGAGTCTAGGATATTGGCTAAATATGCCCTAATAATGGTCTAATAAGTGCTTAATTTGATATGATTGGTTCACAAGAATTCTAGAGTTATTCCATATTTCTATGTTGGACCACAATTAGTAATATAGATCATGTCTATCTTCCAATCTAACACATAGAAGTATGTATTTTAGAATAGTATTTTGATGGAAAATGTATGATTAAAACAAAAAAAAAAAAATGGATTTGCGTATAATATTATTTTATTAAAAAATATGTGGTCGAAAATAAAAGAGAGAAAAATGTATTTAAAAAAATGGGTACCAACAAGGTTTCACGGGTTAGCTTTCTTTTTAGCACAGAAAAGGATACCGTGCGGAAGTAGTTTGCTCTGCTAGGCTATATTTCGCCTTCTTTCGATCATGTCGGGACGAAAGTAAATTTGATCACAATTTAAAGAAAATTTACAACAAGAAATTGAAATGCATTGAAATAAANCTTTCGATCATGTCGGGACGAAAGTAAATTTGATCACAATTTAAAGAAAATTTACAACAAGAAATTGAAATGCATTGAAATAAACTTGATCATTGATTACTTGAAAGCTGAACATTACAGTAGGCGAAAGTAGGAAATTATAATGGCTAGTGCAAGGGGTGAACACTAGAAAACTTGAAAATATTTGAAAAACTAATACCCCATATTGTAGACTTCGGAACAAAAATCCAACTGACGGGAGTAGACGTTTAAAGTCTCTAGAATCATACTAAAATTTTCTAATTTCTATCTATTTAAATAAATTATTTACAATGTGCGGTCGAAGTTGGGCAAACTACGGCTTCGATAGGGCCACGGGGAATAAGCAAAGCTGCTGCTCGTGACATTCTCCCCCATTTGCTTTGGCGATGTCCTCGGAGCCATTGAGTATTTTTCTCGCTGTTGCATCCACTCCATTTGATCAAGTACTCTTGAAGCTATTTCCTAGAAGCTCGAGTAGTTTGGTGGCCAAGAATCTTTACAGCAACCTTATGTTTTGATCTTTTCAATTTAAACACAGGTCACTTCAGATCTACAGACCTTTTGTACTGTTTCTGATTGATATCTGCAATATGAAGGAGTGACGGTTGTTGGCCAGTAATAATCTCAAAAGGACTCTTATTGGGAGAAGAGCACTTTTGAGCAGTGAAATACATTCAAGCCACATCCTAAAGTTTCGCCCAAATCTCATGCGAAGTAGAGATAAGGTGTCGAAAATAGTCTTCTAGCATAGAATTGAAGCGCTCCGTCTATTCATCTGAGTGCGGGTGAAAATCCATGCTCAAAGTTGAACCAAGAAATTTGAACAACTTGGTCCAAAGTATGCCAGATCACTGGCTATTTCCTTAGGCGGTCCCTAATATTTGACAATATGTTCAAAGAAGAGTTGAGCTCTCTTCGGCTGATACATACTTGGGCGCTGTGATGAAAGTTGCATGCTTAGATAAACTGTCTGCCCCGATGATGATAGTGCCAAAATCTCCAATTCTCGGTAATACCCCAATGTAGTCCATCGATACACTCTCGACGGTCTATTCGGGACGGAAGGGGGCTCCAATACGCCTGCCTTTTCCTGATGATTTACCACATCTTGCTAACGAACAAGACAAGTTTTCCCATAACTTGCAAAGTTGTCCCACCTTTGAGGCCAATAGTATGCACGCTGTAGTAGTGTAGAAGTGTGCTCCACAAAAGTCCCACTTCTCAATACTTCTCCCACTAGTTTTCGAAGTTCTTCAAGCTCCAATTGAGCCATACGGTATGGTGCCTTGGTGGAAGGTTTGGCGTC
Organism: Fraxinus floribunda; assembly: GCA_903798395.1. Classification (NCBI taxonomy): domain Eukaryota; kingdom Viridiplantae; phylum Streptophyta; class Magnoliopsida; order Lamiales; family Oleaceae; genus Fraxinus; species Fraxinus floribunda. The sequence goes on along the minus strand of CAIGRS010064475.1, from coordinate 355 downwards.
TGGAACGAGTTCAATCTCACGATCAATTGCCCTCCTTGGTGGCAATTTCTTTAATAACTCCTCCGGCATGCTGTCCTTAGCTTCTTTAAGCCTTATGATAGTCTTTGGAATAGGATCAATCGTCTCTTCGATCTCCTCCAACCGAAGAGTACATAAGAATGAAGGCCATTCCTCTTGAAATCCTTACTGAATTGCATGACCGAGATGCCATTCTCGCCTATTTTCCCAACCTGTGTGGGGATAATGAATGGTTTTCTACCCATCATTATTAGAGAGTCGGAATGCGACAACGCTGCTGTTCTTGTATCTCGGAGAAATTCCAATCCCAAAATGAGCTTTAAATCATCCATCTGAA
>CAIGRS010064416.1:0-12570 GCA_903798395.1 Fraxinus floribunda | reverse complement strand
GTGTTTGATTGAAATTAGGAAATCAAAAAATTCCTATTGGGAATGAACCATGCGGCCGTATGGTAGTAAGTCATGCAGTCGTATAGAACATTGAAAATGGACCCTGAAGTTCACTGAAACGCCTCTTGTGGCTGCATGGAATTAAAGCCATGCGATCGCATGGTTTTAAGTAATTTCCACTAGACAATCTTCCATATTTTGGTTATATCTTCCACTACTAATGTTTGATTGAGACAATTCAAGATGTATTGGAAAGATAACTCAAAGGGCTACAACTTTTCTTTAGATATCATTTTCCAATTTGATCGTTTTCTATATCAAAAATGGGTCTCAATATGAGGCTAAAAATTGGTGCATAACTTTTCGATTGGAAATTGATGTGTGATCATAGTTTGATGATATTTCATCCNATGGTTTTAAGTAATTTCCACTAGACAATCTTCCATATTTTGGTTATATCTTCCACTACTAATGTTTGATTGAGACAATTCAAGATGTATTGGAAAGATAACTCAAAGGGCTACAACTTTTCTTTAGATATCATTTTCCAATTTGATCGTTTTCTATATCAAAAATGGGTCTCAATATGAGGCTAAAAATTGGTGCATAACTTTTCGATTGGAAATTGATGTGTGATCATAGTTTGATGATATTTCATCCATTTGATGTCTTCTTTCAACCAATTGATTTCTAGTACTCTCAAATCTTCATCATTTGGTTTGACATAACTTTTGTGTATTTGCACGCTTGAACTTTCATTTCCTTTCACTTTGGTCTCTTTTCACCTATTTCTTCCAAACTACGCAATGTCCATTAAATTGCCTACTAAATCAAAATATGAGACTAATAAGTACATTTTGGTACAAAATAATCATATGAACGTATAAAATAAGGAGAGAAAAATATACATTTTACATTCCTATCAAATTCCGCAAGAGAAATCTGGATTGAGTTCCAGTATCATTACAGGTAAGGTAATGGTCCTCGAATCTATGAGTTGAAGAAGCAGAGTGCTTCGATTTCACAATCAAATAGTTTGGTTAATTCCTATTTTAATCGATTCAAGGGACTTTTGGAAGAATTGGATAATTATAGACCAAGTGCTAATAACACTCATTACAAGTGTGAAGATTAGGTTATGCAATTTCTTATGGGGATGGATGATCAATTTTCTGCTGTTGAGGTCAGATTTTATTGATGGATCCCTTGCCATCACTAAATAAGGTGTTTGCATGAATCCTACAAGATGAGAGGCAAAAGGAAATTGTAGCTAAGAACCAACAGAATTTTGATGCAATAACATTTGTTGGTAGAATGGTGCAAACATCATTTGGCAATCAAATGATCATTTCATCAAATCAATCTCAGAGGAAGGAAAGGCCTCTATGTAGCTACTGCGGTATGCTTGGACATATTAGAGGCAAATGTTACAAGTTGATAGGCTATCCACCTGGTCACAAATCTGGTAAAGGAAAAACTCTAGTTGCAAATGCTGTTGCACAGATACATTATGGTGACAATTCAGAGGTTTTAAATTCCTTGTCACATCTCACAATTAATCCAAGTCAGTGCTAGCAAATTTTGTCCGTGTTAGTACCAAAGTTGTAAGGCCAAATCTCTAATTGTAATCCACAGCCTCAAGACATATCCTCTTCTTCACCATCTGTACCCGATGCATTTGCTTTCTCAGGTAATTGTATTTACACTAATGCCTCTATTATTGCAACCAAATGGATCATAGATGCAGGGGCCTCAAAACACATGGTTTTCTCCATTGCGCATCTAACTACTGTGATTGCTGTTGTTAGTGCCTTTGTGATACTGGCTACTGGTGATAGTGCTGCAGTCACACATGTTGGCACAATGAATCTATCTACCAAGTTGATTTTGACAAATGTGCTGGTGGTGCCATGTTTTAAATATAATTTGATATATGTAAGCAAATTAGTGCTTAAACATAACTGCTGCCTCATGTTCTTACATCATTCTTGTTTTATTCAAGATCTTTTAACATGTAAGATGATTGGGGAAGGCAAACTTGAGGATGGATTGTACTACCTTAAACAATTTGATTACCAGCTCAATGATCAATCCCTTAAGCTCCAGCTCCAGCTTCAACTTCAAACAAATCCTTATATCTCTCACATTAAAAATTCTATTGTTCCTTCCAGTATCAATCATAGTTCTATTTTTAGTTCAAAGTGTAATAATTCAGACTATACTTGTAATTCTATCAACAACACTGATGTTAGCACAAACATTGATATTTGGCATTGTCGTTTAGGACATGTCCCTGTTGCCAAAATACTACTTCTACATAGATTTGTTCATGCTATTAATGTAAATAAACATTTCCATTGTGTTGTTTGTCCCATGGCCAAGCAATACAGGTTGCCTTTTCCAAATAGTGAAACGAAATCTTTCAAACCGTTTGATCTCATTCAATGTGATATATGGGGGCCATATTCCATTCCTTCCTTAGATGGTTCTAGATATTTTTTGACTATTGTGGATGACTATAGCAAGATGACTTGACATATCTTATGCAAAATAACTCAAACCAGATCACTTGTTCAATCCTTTTATCATATTATTCAAAGACATTTTCGATGCAATGTGAAGATTACCAGATCTGATAATGGATCATAATTTCAAATTAATGATTTTTATTCTTCCAGGGGTATCATACACCAATTGAGTTATGTTGAAACACCACAACAAATTGGTATGGTTGAGAGAAAATACCAGCACCTACTCAATATTGCCAGAGCGATTAAATTCCAAGCCAATTTACCCCATCAATTTTGGGAAGATTGCATTCTAACTACTACTCGCATCATAAATCAAAAACCTACTACACTACTTGCAATCAAATATCCTTATGAAATGCTTTATCAGACTACACCATCTTGTGCTCATCTTAAGGTTTTTGGATGCCTTTGTTATGCCTCTAGCTTGAAGAGACAAAGAACAAAGTTTGATCCCAAGGCCATCCCATGTATTTTCATTGGTTATCCTTATGGTATGAAAGCATACAAGCTATACAATCTTCATACTAATACAATATTTGTCTCAAGAGATGTCTGTTTTAATGAAAATGTATTTTCTTTCCATCATCGATCTTTCCTTAAATCTCTGTCCAAGCCTGAATCTGTTACTTAGTTTGGCTTATTCATTTTTCCAGCATCATCTTCTCAATGTATTGATGATCCTTTTCATCAATGTATATACTCCGCCTCCTCTCATATCCCATTCAACTTCAAACTCTTCTGATTCAACTTCAAACTCTTTCGATTCCATTTCACCTTCTTCTGAAACGTCCCCTTTACCTCCTGTTAGACCTACCAGAAAGTCCTGTAGATCAAAATGTGTCCCCTACCTATCTACAAGATTATCATTGGTGCCTCAAATGCCTAGTCCCCAGTCAGACTCTGTGGTGATAGGTTCCGAGTACAAGAAGCAATATCCTATTTCAAATTATTTGGGTTACAGCTTGTTGTCTGATGCACATAAGCTATACTTATTGGCTTTATCCACTGTCTTGGAACCTAAAACCTTTGAGGTGGCATCTCAGCATCCTGATTGGTGCAAAGCTATGGATGTTAAGTATCAAAACTTGTTTCTAACAATATTTAGGATGTTTGTCAGTTGCCTACGCATAAAACACCAGTGGCCTCTAAATGGGTTTTCAAAGTGAAACTCAATTCGGATGGTTCAGTGGAGAGGAAGAAAGCCCGTCTTGTAGCAAATGGATTCACTTAGCAAGTTGGATTGGATTATGAAGAAACGTTTTCCCATGTTGCCAAATTAGTCACTGTTAAAGCTCTTCTTGTAGTTGCAACTTGAAAACGGTGGCATCTTCATCAGCTTGATATCGATAATGCCTTTTTACATGGTGATTTGGGTGAAGAGTTATATATGTTGTTGCCTCCAAGTTATGAGCAGCAAAGGAGGAATGGTGAACAATTGGTTTGTAGGCTGAACAAGTCCATCTATGGACTCAAAAAAGCTTTAAGGCAATAGAATATGAAGCTAACTTCATACATTCTTTCATAAGATTTCAAACAATCGAAATCTAATTATTCATTGTTCAGTAAACAAGATGGCTGCTCATTCACTGTAATTCTCATATATGTAGATGAGATTATCATTGGTGGAAATAACTTACCTTATATTGAGCAATTCAAAAATGACATGAATGAACAATTCAGATTGAAGGACTTAGGGACTTTGAAATATTTTCTAGGTCTTGAATTGGCAAGGAGTACAGCAGGGATATTAGTTTACCAAAGAAAGTACGCTTTGGATATCTTAACAGATACAGGTTATCTTGCAGCTAAACTGGCAAAAATATCCCTCTTCCACATAACTTGAAGCTGAGCAAAGATGAAGAAGAAGCAATTGCTGATGCCAATGCTTACAGAAGACTAGTAGGAAGGCTTCTATACTTAACAATAACAAGATCAGATTTGTCATATGTTGTTCAAGTTCTGACCCAATTTCTTTAGTCCCCAAAGCACATTCATCTAGAGGTAGCACATCATGTGTTATGGTATTTGAAATGTACACTAGGACAAGGACTTTTCTTTGACAACAATTCTGATTTGCATTTGAAAGGATTCTGTGATGTAGACTAGGCAGCTTGTTCGGATACCAGAAGATCTATCACTTATTATTGGATATTTTTAGGTAACTCATTGATATCATGGAAGTCTAAAAAGCAACAGACGGTATCTAGATCTACAGCAGAATTTGAATATCGATCCATGGCAGCAACAATTTGCAAATTCAGCTGGTTGAAGAATGTGTTAAAGGATCTAAGTGTTGATCACATCAGACCAGCCTTGTTGTTCTGTTATAACCAATCAGCTATACACATAGCTAGCAATCCCGTGTTTCATGAAAGAACGAAACATATAAAAATTGATTGTCATCTTGTACGGGATAAGGTACAATCGGGTAAAGTGAAGATGCTACATATGGCCTCACACGAACATGTTGCTGATTTATTAACTAAACCACTAGGAGGAGCCAGATTCAGGTTATTGTTAAGCAAGATGGGAGTGTTAAATATATACTTGCCATCTAGAGGGGGCATATTGAATCAATATTGTTTGTGTAGGGTTATTTAAGTAATTGTACATTGTTTCATACGGTTGAGTTAGTTAGAATCTTTCTGTTTATATACTAAAGTTGCAGCACTTGGATTATAATTTCATCATTCAGTAATAACAAGTGCAAGTTTATTGCTATTAAGTGACACATTTGGCATTTGAGGTGGTCAAACTTCTATGTCTACGTATTTTGGTCCTTTAAGTTTGAATTAAAATTATAGCGGTCCTTCATGATCGTTTGTGAAATAAATTAAAACTTCAGTGGCCGTTTGTGAAAGTGCATGAAACTTCAATGACTGTTTCTGCAAGTTTTAAATTTCAGTGACGGTTTTGTGATTTTTAAGTAAGTTTATTGACCGTTTGTGAAATTAACCCAATAATGAAGTCACTCCCTAAAGTTAAAATGCACATTGTCCTCATTGTGTACATAGAGTATGCGTAAGAAGGTTAAAATACACATTGTCCTCATTGTGTACACAAAATATGCGTAAGGTCCTAAAGTTAAAATACACATTGTCCTCATTGTGTACACAAAGTATGTATAAGAAGGTTAAAATACACATAGTCCTCGTGTACACAAACTAAGAAGGTTAGGAATACACATCGCGTATATAAATATATGTCTCAATAATAGTGCGTGGTCTTTTATTTTCCTTTTCTTTTCTTTTCTTTTCTTTACTCTCTTTGCAAAATAAATCCACAATACCTGGAAGAAAGAATGAGAACTACAATCATGAGAGTTAAAGCTAATCTTTTATTTTTTGGAAATATTGGATGAGAGGAACTTTAGCATGATTGTGATGCTAGGAATACTACCCTAAATATAGAATAATAGAAAATAATAATTAAATGCGTACTAGTACTAAATGTTATCCTAACTCGCTACATGCAATACTGTTACCAAAAACATAATAAATAAAAGAGTAATAAAATTAGGGTGCCTCCCAATGAGCACTCATTTATAGTTCTACCTAGACTTCTGTTACGATTTTTTCAAGGTACTTTGCATAGTAATATTGATGTTTTGCTTAGTTTGCTTCAGTTGACTTAGCCCCATACCTCATTAATCTTTCAACCTTCAGCCTTACCCTTTTCAATGTAGTTAGACTTTCCTACTCCACCCAACTCAAACTCAATTGTGAAGACTTCTACCTTCTCATTGATCTTAATCAAAAAATCAATTTTTAGGCAATCAATAAAGTTGGGTGATTGCATGATAAGTCTATCTTCATTGAATGCCAATGCTTCATTTGGCTCCATTTTGACTAATTCTTCGTTTTCTTCATTTGCTTTTATCTTCTCGTGTTAAATGGCTGGTCTTTATCCAAACCATTAGCCAATTGCACAAGTCTTCATGGGGCATCTCTCCTTTCTTGTTATTAGTGGAGTTACAACTATTATGATTTTTCGACCGAGTGCCCTTTAATCGCCATCAAAATTCTAATGGTACTTTTTAATCAAATTGCTTTACTTCTTCATCAAATTTCTTCACATATATGTTCATGAAAGATTGTGAAATTGTATTGGCAGATTAAACCTAAATGCAAGACTGCAAGTTATCCCCATCAAATATTATAAGTGCATTATATCCCCTTCTTTTAAATTTGGGGAATGTCGAACATATCTTCCACAAGCATGTCATCCTCACCAATATCGGAATCAATCATTACCTTATTTCGCCAGTCACTTGCTTCATTTTGTTCCCTGTTAATGAAACTAAGAAAAATATAAATAAAAGGAAGAGTTCAACTAAAGATAGAATTAACTAAAATTAACCAAATAAATTAATTCCTCGACAATGATTTCAAAAACTTATTATTGAATATATTTCGCAACAAATTTGCCGACACTGAAAAACTTGCTCTTAACTTTAATATCCCACAATGTACAAATAAAAAATAAGTAATAAAGTGAACTTATAGTCCAAGTATCGATCCTACTAAAAATAAATATCTAGCCGATAAGTATATTTTATGCACTTATTCAGACTTCTATTCTTATTTAATTTTGTATTAATTGAGCGAATAAGTAATTAATTGTTTAAATTATGTTAATTGTAGGAAAATCCCAACTTGAATACAATTTATGTGAAAAGAGGCTATTTGGAGCTTAATTGGAGTTGATTTGAAGCAATTGAAGATTAACCAAATTGCAGGAGATCAAGTAGAAGTATTAACAGAGCACTTTGTAAACATACGTAAGTCTCGAGATTTAAATTCGACATTTGAAGATTTTGGGACTATATTGCGAACTCCAAAACTTGCATCTAATCACTATAATGATTTTAGAATAAAGAGGATTTAACTGTAATATTAGAAGATGAATGACTAAAAGTAAATGAGAAAAAGAGTTCAATTGGAAGAGCGATTTGTTTCCTACTTCTTCCCGAACTCTTTGATAAAAATCAATTTGAACAAGGATTTTGCCTAATCCTTGTTCTATAAATACATACCTTAATCCAACAATTAAAATGGGGCTTATAGGATTTCACAAGAAAAACATGGATTGTTGGTGTAAGATCTTCATTTTTTTTTTTCACTTTTCCTTAAAACTCCGTGATGTACTTTAATTCCTTCTTGAATTTTTATTTCCACGATATATAATTAAGTAATTAGTTAGAATGAATGATTGTTATCTAGTTTTGAACCTTAATTTCAACTGAAAAGTTCTAAATCTTCAATTGATTTTGTGAATTTTTTTTACTTGTATTCTTAATATTTGAATTAATTGGCCACTAATTCATTGATTTCGTTGGCAATAATTACGTAGAGATGCGGATTTGTTTAGACGATGTAGTAAAAATCGGAATTAGTATAAAATGTAGAGATACTTATGCTTGTTAATGCGATCTTATGAATTCTTAGAAATTTAATGAGTTTAACTAAGGTATATTTGGATTCATACAGAGATATGAAATTGACTTAATTAAATGAATTCGATGAGAACTCGTGAGGGATAATTTGAATACATTATAAAAATTCGACCTCGTAAACTAACCAATTATTATAAAATTTGGTGATTGAAATTAAAGGAATAGCTATGGTGAACTTATGAATTCTAACACTTAAACCATCATATAAAAAAAGTTATTTTTGATTATATTTAAAATAAAAAAATCACAAAAAATGTGATAAACTATTTGTTCTTAATCGAATTGAAGTTAAGAATAATTGAACCAACTGTAAAATAGTTGTACTCATGGGAACGCTATTCGGATTCATAGGCCCCTTTATTGTTTATTACAATACGTATTCTTGCGGGATATAAAATTTCAATGTAATTGTTGAGGACTATTTTTATTTAATATTGGTTTTAATTATTTCTTATTTTAGTTTAAATTTTTCTTTTTCTTTTTCTATTGATTTACTTTTTTTTTTATTTTTTTTGATAGTGAATGAAAATAAGCAAAGGTAAAAAACTCACAGTAATTGATCCCGACTTAGATGACGGTGACATACTTTTTGGAGAATTCCTCTTCAAACAAACACTTAAAAAGTGAGGATACAATCAACCTATTGTACTTGATAAGGATGGCTTGGCGAAGAGACTAAATATCAAATATATTGTTTATGAGGAGATTAGACCAACTAGTGAATATTGTGGTGCATTGTATTATATTAAAAATTGTTTATTATTGATAACTCTAGAAGAAGCGTGGAAAATTATTTTTGATGAGAACATTGCTAGGAAGCTTTGACACCCTTCTTGACAGCCCCCTTACAATAGGGGGATAATTTTTTTCATCTTTTTTAATTCATATGGGTCCCGCTTGGGTCCCACTCACACTTGCTCCCGATCTTCTAGAATTGTTTATCTAATGGGGATCACCAAGAGCACATTGTTTTTATATTCTTCCTGTACTTTTGGTCCAACCTCCATCAATCTTCAGCAACCTCTGAAAGTTATTGAGAAAGTACCTTCCTGATTATATTTAGAAAGTGGGTGTTTTGAATTATTTGACTTTGATGTTTTTCTTCAACTTGTGATTGATTGATCTCAAGAACCAAAATTTTAATCTCAATATTTAGATGTGTTCTTGGATCTTAGAATGATGCGATGAAAATGTAAAACAATGATATACCATACAGCAAAAATGTATTGGGTATCTATAATAAGAGATATTTGAGTAGTATAAGATAGACAGAACTCTTGAAAAATGCAAGCTTCAGAAAACACCGTTGCTTAAGCGCTAGGCTAGCGACAAGCGAACGAGAAGTGTGTCGCTCGAGCGATAGGCGGGCGACAATGATTCTGCTTTTTCCACTCGAGCATCAGCTAAGCGATAGGCTAGCGTAAATCCGGCGACTTTTTCTTCTTATTCCATACTCGAACCCAAAGACTCCTAGTTCATTTATACAACCCTTCAAAAAGTTCCTTGGCTTTTATCACTCCTTTATAACAATTCTATTCTTTTATAATAATCATTTTCTCTATAGAATTGTCGATACAATATAAAACCTTACAAATTGTATAGTGTTCGCAGCTTGAAGTTTGCGAAATTACTGCTCAAATTATGAGCATAATTCTCAAATTATACAATCTGCTAGTGAGTCTAAATCTCAACATTTTAGTAAATATTGATTGGGATGTCGATAAATAGTTTAATAATATTACATGTTAAATGCCTCCAATTAATATAATTGAGAGCAAAATATTTCTCATTTTTATTTAGGGAATATTATTACGCATCATGTCAATACCATAGTTCTCCCTAATATAATGACTTATGGTCAGAACCTAATTTTCTATCTACTTATTTTGATAGTGCAGTATATGCAAAATTGATCTGCCACAATTCACTAAGATAGAAAGTAAAGAACGCAAATAATAAATGAGTAGTTTTAATCTTTATCTGGAATAGATGATATTTTATAAAGTAATTTTTTTAATTGTCAATTTGATTGGGTAATTTTCTCAAGATTACGGAGATGAATTAAGAAATTGGAAATAATGTACAAATGCATCATTATTTAAATTCTTGTAAAAGATAATTCGAACCTAAAGTTCGAACGATAATTTATTTAGATATATTTACAGATCAAAAAGATCAACAATATTTCATACTCTAGCTTTAAATGCTCCAACTCGAATTAACATCCTGAAAGACTATTAGTTAATATTATATTTGATATATCCATAACACGCTTTAAGCGTGAATACACTCGATTCTAATATAAAAATTTACAAAAGAAAATGTAGTAATTAGCAAAGATAGTCTCATTAAGGAGACATATACTATTGATGAGTATTTAGACATAACAAATTATAAAATTCCAGAAGAGGTTAAGGTACTTGATATCTCAATGAGTTATGTCATTATTAAGAAAGAAATATAATCGAAAATTAAAAGTTATCAACAACACTTTCACACATGATGTACTGCATTATATAGCGATGAATTGAAATAAGTACGTCGAAATATATCGATAAAAGTGATGATTTACCAAATAAAAGAGACGCAATCCTAAATTAAATTTACTAGAGAAACCTGAAGTTTCTGGCCTACAGTTCGACAATCTAAAGGTTTATACTTATGCGAAAAGGAAATGGGAATAATGAAGTCGTAATATGTAATCACGAATTCATATCATGTTATATTGACGATGCATGAACTTTTAAATACGTGATAGTCAATTCATTTGACATGACTATTAATGTTTATTTCTGAAGGATTTAGTATGCTTCAAGTATAATTCAAGTGATATTAATATGAGGGGGGAGTAAATACACGTTGTACAATATTTCCCTTAACCAAGGTTTTATCCCATTGGATTTTCGTGGTAAAGTTTTTAACGAGAAAACTTTTGTAGCGTAGCGTACTTAAAAGAATAATGTACTCTTTTTCCTTCATTAAAATTTTTCCCATGGGATGTTTCCTAAATAAGTTTTAACGAGACACATTCTTTATGTAGTAAATGTTCATAACATACAAGACATTTACACTCATAACAACTCTTATATGGACCAAATTCTCAAAGAGATTAATAAGAGTTATTTTTTAAATTATCATATTACTACAGTCATTATTAAGTTTTGTCCCACTCGTTTTCTTGAAAATATTGATGTACAAGACATTAATATTGAAGATATTGACATTCAAGACATGAATCAAATGATACATGAATTGAAATTAGAGGAGCAGCTGTACTATTTTTCCATAACTCAAGTTTTGTCCTATTAAATTTTCTTGATGAGGTTTTAACGATACATATATTTCGTAATATGTAATTCAAGGGGAAGTGTTATAAATGATAAATTTATTAGTGAATGACAATTGTATCCCTACAGTTCTAAAACTTATTACCATTGTATCCCTAATAATTCCCTATAAAAATGGGGTTTTGGTCTCAATAAAATACAAATAAGTTTGTTGACTCTCTCTCTCTCTCTCTCATTTTTTTGTTCTCTCTTTTTATAACAATTTTGAGAAAGTTAAACTAATCATTTATAGTTATTTAATACATTAATAATATTTTTGTAAATATAAATTGAGAATGCTGCAAGCCCACATTCGATCGTGTTTGGCCCCCATTTTGTAAAATTCATTTTTTCAAATTTATTTTTAACTATATATTTCAAGAGATTTACACATTTTATCAACTTTTTAATTGCACATTTCATTAACATTTACAAAATCTACTAAAAAATTGATTTTTAGTAAAATCAAACAAGAGTGACTTTAACTTACAAATATTTACTTCATAACATGCACATATGAGGAAGGTTTTCATTACCCAAATTTTTACTTTATGTTGCATTCATATAAAATGCACATATGATGAAGGTTTTCACTACCATCCTATGAATGAAAAGTTTGATCATTTATATGTCAAATTAAGCCCCTGTTTGGTGGAAATTAAAATTGAGTTTTTAATATATTTTGATAAGAATTGATAAAAAGTGTGATTGAAAAGTTGTGGGTTCAATAAAATATATGGTTAAAATTAATTATTGATTTTGACTTAAATTAAAATATAAATTTTAATTTGTACCAAACAAGGGCTTAAAGATGGAAAGGTTTTACAAATTGTATCATATAAAACAACTACTTCATGCTTTGTGCGTGTCTCAATCAATTCCTTAGAGTTTCAATCTTGCGATTGTACTTCTAAAACATCATGTTTCACATGTCAGCTAGACCTCTAATTTGGTTGAACTAAGGGTAAATCTTTATCACTTTATCTCCATAGAACTACTAAGGTATGTCATTGCTAAGAACCATGCGTCTGTGTTACCCTGAAAAGAAAAAAAAATCATAGAGGGGAGAATTGTTTTCTAAAAACATGGTGGGAGTTAAGACGTACACTACAACAAATGTGACTTTTTACGGCACGCGTTTACGGCGTACATATAAGGCATGCCGTAAAAATAGACTATTTACGGCATGCGGCCAATGCACGTCATAAAAAGTCATTTACTAAAAGTATTTATGGCATACATAGATGGCATGCCGTAA
>CAIGRS010064381.1:0-12711 GCA_903798395.1 Fraxinus floribunda | reverse complement strand
TTTTACACAGTATTTTTTACTTCTTAAAAATCTTTCATATGATTTTAAGGGTATTTTTCAAAACATCCCTAATTTTAAGGGTATTTTTGTAAGTATCCCTTTCTTTATTGCGTTTAATTTCTTAAGTTCATGCCCCACTAATCGAAAATCGTGGATCCGTCCTTGGATATGTGGTCTTCACTCAATAGCAATGGATTAAGAATTCTGCGCTGCCGCCTTGTTTATCAACCACAACCCCTTCCCATTAATCCTCTTTTTCTGTTGCATTGCGAGTTCGGAACCCAAATCTTGATGGACAGTTGGAACAGAAACGCTTCTTTCACTGCTTCCGCTGGTTCCAGCAGAAGGTCCGTGTGTGTTTTTCCCTCAAAATTGTTTGTTTTCATGTCAAAAGATTAAAAGTTCCTGGTCTGAACTACTTCTTTTACTAATTTTGGGTATAATTTATGCTAGTGGTGGCGGTAGAGGAAGAGGATTGGAGAAGAACGATAGTCGGGAAAGATCAAGAGGCCAAGGTGGCGGCGGTGTTTCTTCTGGCAAAGATAAGATTGATGCTCTTGGCAGACTCCTGTATGCAATTATTATTGCTCTTTTATTTATTTGATTGTTTTATTGTTTTTGGATTAGTTAGTGTTGAGTTGTAGTATTTTTAGCCCAGTTTGTCTCCCGTTCTTTCAACTATATACTTATTTTCAACCACATATTTACACAATAAAATATTCTACACGTAAACTACTTTTTAACCATACGTTCTCCAAAAAAATAACAATTTAAAACAATGTTTTTCCAAAAAAAATGGCCACCAAACAGGGGCTTAATAGAATAAGAGCAATAGTGAAGATGAAGAAGATTAGCCAATTCAGACATGGGGAAGCTATAATATTGGAAATTTTTTGCATGGGTTTATAGAGAGAATGGCTGACAAAAAGTTTAATCCAAATGGGCTTCTAATAAAAATCTTGGTGTCTAAAACTAATATGATTACAGAAAACGAGTCACTCTGAAATTTAACTTTGGTTCTTATGACAATGCATTAGTTCTGCTTCTGATGTTTTGCTGAAAACTAGTCAGTTACAAGTTTAAAAATCTTGGTGTCTAAAACTAATATGATTATAGAAAACGAGTCACTCTGAAATTTAACTTTGGTTCTTATGACAATGCATTAGTTCTGCTTCTGATGTTTTGCTGAAAACTAGTCAGTTACAAGTTTTCTTAATATTTATTTGAATCTTTCTTAAAGACCACAATCTCTTATTTTTACACCTATTATTGTCTCTTATAAGAAAAAAAGAAAGTCTCAAAGAAAATGATTAATGTTTTCCATTGCTGATAGTGTTCTATTGGGTTCTAATCTATTTTTTTCTCTATTTTTTTCCTTCATTTATGGTTAACCAGATATGACATGATTACTACAATCTTTGTGCACAGTTAAATTTAGTTGAGGCATCTCTTCAATTATTATTACTTTAATTAGCTATTTATTGGCAATAAATTCAGAACTCGTATATTACGGCACATGGCTTCTGAGTTGAAACTGGACATGAGGAATGATGGATATATCAAGGTCCAAGACATGCTAATGTTAAATTTGAAAACGCTTCCCAATATTCCATTACGCTCTTATACAGTTGATGATGTTAGAGAGGTTTGTTCTTTAATTTGTGTATATAAACCTAATATGAAGGATTCATATCAAGTACCATATGGTAATGTTCACATGTTCCATTGAGACATTGATTACTTTTTGGAGGTAAAATGCTTCAACTAATCTTTACCTATGATATTGGATAGCCTAAGACATCTAGCATATATGGATCAATTGTCATCCTTCTATTTTTCCGTTCTTAGTCTCTGTTCAAGGATAGCCTTGTCACTTAAAAGTCATCAACCACTCTTACTCTGTACTCTTGAAAATTATTTCAGAAAGGTTACATCTTGAAGCACATCTCATGTGGGACTTTCAGTGAACAACTCAAAGCTTACATATTGAATGCTATTTTCGAGGCTTATGCCTCTTGGTGGCTAAGGCATTTGCTTGTTTGTTTTGCCATATATGGGTTCCATGTCATTAGCCTCAGCATTTTGGGCTATGTCTTTATAGTTTAAAATGTTGTACACATTTTTTAGTTATCCTTTTTCTACCTTTATACGGTTAGTTTACCTAGCATGGTCATGTCTTTATTACTATTAATTAAGAAGGGTGTTTTTTAGAAGCATCTTCATTTATTGGAGGATAGTCGAAGTTAAGGATCATTTTATTAGCAAAACGTGTCCAGTTCCTGGAACATTTGGGCTTGTAAGATAACTCAGTTGAGATTTGGGTTTGAATTTAACAAAACTTGGCATGGTCTACAAATAAGCTCACATTACGATGGTGATTAGAAATGGTGTTATGGACTAATACTTGCTTGTGAGTTGTGCAATAATATTTTGGCCTTAAAACTTTGTGTCCCTTTCTGTTTGTTTTTTTTCTCCTTTCTCTCAAGTATTGCTAACTAACATGGAGCATCACACAATGTGTACCACATTTAATCAATTGTTTTCAGTTCATGTTTTTCTCCAATTGACTTGCTATTTCTGTTCTTCATTTATTAAATTTTTGTGTAACAACCATCCTTCAGCTGAATTTAATATCTATCAGGCTGTCAGAAAGGACAACAAACAGAGGTTTAGCCTATTGGAAGAAAATGGGGAGCTTTTGATACGTGCGAACCAAGGCCACACCATAGCGGTAATGCACCATCTAAAGATTGTCACTAGGACCGCATTTCAACTGAAGTATTAATGAAACTAATAATTGAAAGTAGCCTGTCATTTCTGTTATCAAAAATATTATTGCTCCCTTTCTTGTTTCTTGGTTGAAGGAATGAGGTTTTATCGAGACTTCGTTATTGAAGTCTGGATGAGAAATTCTTAAATGAATTTTAGTGGTTGGAACCCTAGTTGAGACCTAAACCTCCAACGAGTTTACACAGGCCTCCAATGACCTCATGACTGCCATGTGACATCTTGGCTTCTTAATAACCACTGCGCGTCATCCTTGTATAACTGTTTTTTGATGACATTCCAGGCTACTGCGACTTCTTTGGTGTTTGTATTCCTCTGGTGACCACTTTTTTGCTGGGTAGCCCTCTTTTTGTCAACTCAGCCTCCCCTGTGTATCTGCTCTTCAAGTTCTGCACATTGTTGCAGGGTATTGATTGATAGTTCTAATGTTTGGCTATTGTTTGTGGGGTTTTGGTTGCTTGTGGATTGTTTGAGGATGGTATGCTATGGTAGAAGAAATGAATGCTCTCATGAAGAACTTGGAAGATGATCAAGCTACCTCAGGAGAAAAAGATTGTGGGGTATAGGTGGGTGTTCTCAACAAAGTACAAGTCCGATGGGGGCAGTGGGTAGGTATAAAGCTAGACTTGGTAGAGTCTATATACAAACTTGTGCGATATATCATTGGGAGACCGTTGTTTTGGTAACCAACATTAATGCTATTAGAGTCATACTATCTCTAGCAGTTAACCTAGACCAGCCATTAAAGTAGTTCGATGCTAAGAATGCCTTCCACCATGATTATGTAACAGAAAAAGTGTATATGGATTCGCCTCTGGATTTCACACCTCCATGAGGTAAGGTATGTAAGTTGAAAAAGGTTATGTATGGCTTGAAGCAATCACAAGACTTCGTTTGGGAGGTTGAGATGTTCAATGAAGGGGTATGGATTTATGCAAGCTTCGACAGATCACATGCTATTTTATAAAAAGGATGATGAGGATACCACGCTACTTACTGTGTATGTTGATGACATGATTGCTATAGGTAGTAAATCCATGAAAAAACTTCAAAGCTATCTTGCCAAAGGGTTCGAAATGAAGGATTTGGGTGGTCTAAAATACTTGTGGATTAAGGTATCTTGGCCTAAACAAGGACTTTTTCTTTCCCAACAGAAAGATATACTAAATCTCTTGGCAGAAATTGGTTACTCTATATCTACAGACACTCTTATAGTGGTAAATATAACTTATCTATCTACCTCGATCAAACTCCTACAAAAAAAAAATAAAAAATTGAGATATCAAAGACTGGAAAGAAGTTGATCTGTGTGACTCACACGAGACCTGATTTGTCATATGTAGTTAGTGTTGTGAGCTAATTCATGCATAATCCTAGTGATTGACATATGCAATTAATGAATTGTATCTGAAATTATATAT
This sequence comes from Fraxinus floribunda, assembly GCA_903798395.1. NCBI lineage: Eukaryota > Viridiplantae > Streptophyta > Magnoliopsida > Lamiales > Oleaceae > Fraxinus > Fraxinus floribunda. Next base: position 8,503 of record CAIGRS010064381.1, on the reverse strand, counting down.
GATCTGATTAAAAATATAATGTAAATGTGAACTCTTGTGTGTTCAAGTGAGTATCGATGAACAGACCTGAGATCTTGTGTTTGAGAGATCTAATGAGTGATTGATTCCTTAATAAACAAGTAGTTTTATTTAATCGAATAGAATACAACTTCAAACTTGTCTGATGAGATCGATGAATCAATTTATTTTCTGTATTAGTTACGTGTTTTCAAGTGCCACTTAGCATTATATCATGCAGTTTTGCATTGACATGTTAAGTTTTCCTCTGACGGTGTATTCTGCTTTTAAGTTCTTTAACAATTTAATCGTTCATCTTTATATGGTTGTGCCACTTGATTTTTTTATTCTTTTGTCCTTTTTTCATTCTTTCTTTTCTAAATTTATTTGGCTGAACAAACAGTTGTAACAGAGAGCTTGTTGAAACCCATACTTTCACCTGAAGAAGTTCCAGGTGTAATGTCATTTTGATTGTCATCTATTTTCCTTCTTGAAGAGATCGAGTTAATTGTTTTACATCTTCCACTGCTAAGAGTTTCCTTCCATCTCGGCTTTGTGCAGTCTGTGTGCATAAGACCTACAAGAAGAACTTGGAATCAATTTTAGAACGTGGACCTCAAACGCATGAATAGATTACATGTGCATTTCTCTTGTGGCTTGCCAACAGATGGAGAAGTTATTAGTGGGGAGATATTTAATGTTAGTTTATTGTGTGCTCTTGTCTAACATGTAGTTGCTCTGTTAGCCAATTCACTTTCCACATTCTTTATGTGCTCACTTGAATAGGATTGCTGAGCTAAGAAAACAAGAAAACTGTTCTTGAGCAAATGTATGGGGAATGACCTACCATATTGGTTTTCTATATTTCTTGCATGTTTGATAAGCTCGACTATGTAGTATAGTGAACAAGATTATGGCATTCTAGTTACTTTTTCGTCATAGTACTGTCCAGTGTTTATCAAATCCTTCTTACCAAGCATGTCATTGATGTTTTATTTTCCAGTTTATTATCAATGATACAATTCTGTGCACCGATGCTTAAAATTGATGGAACATTTCTTCATTGAAGCGTAACATAGATAGCTAGCTTTCTTTCTTGTTTAGCCCTGGGACAGTTTAAACCTTAAAGTCTGGTGAACGGTTTTTATGTGCAAAATAACCTACTTCTTGCGGAAAATGATTTGTAAAGACTATCTATTGAACACTAAAGTAAAAGGGATTTTATTTTAAGTTTTTGGTAAGAAATCTTCAGGACGTGCATTCATTCTCGCATGCGCAAAAGGTTGTCATTCTTTGAGTGGCTTAGTGGTTTTACCAGTTTTAAGATATGTTTTCAACCTTGAAACCAAGTAAATTTGTAATTGTTTAAAATTTTCAACGTACACTTTTTTTTTTTAATTAGGCTTTAGTCTTTTGTTATTTGTTTTCAATGTATTCAAATAGATCATTGTATTGGTGCTTTGACGATACGCATGACATGATTTTTCAGGGATGAGACGAGATGTCAATCTGTNATTAGGCTTTAGTCTTTTGTTATTTGTTTTCAATGTATTCAAATAGATCATTGTATTGGTGCTTTGACGATACGCATGACATGATTTTTCAGGGATGAGACGAGATGTCAATCTGTTGATCTTTCTTGATGTCAGAGAAGCTTTGGAAGGTACGTCATATGAACAATGGGATAGTTCTCGTCTAGGATGAACAGCGGGTTTTTTTTTTTTTTTTTTTTTTTTGCTTTTAAATGTTTCTCACTGCATCCTCTTTTATGTTAGAGGGAATGGAGCTTTACATTTCGGACAACAGGGTGATCTTGACTGAGGGTTTCAATGGAGTGGTTCCCATAAAGTATTTCCAGAAGATAGAATCATGGCCGAAGAGAGAGCCCATACCCTTTTAGACCGGTAAGTATAATTAATCTCTATTATTATTATTATTATTATTAACACATCTTCTGGCCATTTGCCTCTTTTAAGGTGAGATTTCAATTTTCTTTTACCAAACATTATCAAAGGGAGATGACAAGATGTCACGGAATGGGAAAGATTTTGTATTGTAGCTACAAGTATCGTCTTCTTGAATAACATTATTCATTGAAATGTAAATGACGAGTTTGAACAAGTTCTGTTGAATCTTTCAACTCCAAAAGCATTACGTTTTGACTAATGTATTGAAATCTAAGGGCACGCCAGTCATGCTAATATGGGACGATAACGCCTTTTAGCTCTTCATCATTCTAAATAAGTTGAAACAACTTTAGTGATAGTCATTAAGTTATGGTCAACAAAATATCCAGTGCATCAAATGGTATATGCTACGCACTTGTATCATGCATACCTAGATGTGTCAAAATGTGACAGATTTACTCATCGTGGGCTTGTCGTAGCCTAACCCACCTCTATGGTTGGGCCGTGATGGTGTAATAGAACCTTGGATTAACCTTAGGGTCCGTTTGATAGGCAAATGTGAAAAGGAATTTCAATTCCATGTTAGTTGAAAAATAAAAATTCACCAAATCCATAGAAATGCATTTTCCATGAAAATAAAGAAAATGCAGCTTAAAGTCGTTATACCTTGGAATTCGGTTTCTATTTCCACGTTGAAATCAAACGGTCAAAGTGGAATTCGTTTTCCTCATATGTGACATTTTTCATGGAAAATGTGACAATCCAACAAGGCCTTAGTGTACTTGATTTCTATCAGCCAGCAGACATATTGCATTAGCCAAAAGCCAGATTACTTCATTCCAGCAGACAGATTGCATTATTCAAGCACCACAGATTGCACCAATCAAGCTCCACAGCTCACTGTTATTAGTCTTTCCTCGTGTAGTGATATCTGTGTTCTATATATGTTGTAATCCTCATGTATATAGAAAACACAGTAACATACAAGAATACTCTCATTTTTTTCTCTTATCATGGTAACAGAACATCTTGATCTTTGGAATCTCTAAACACTTCCGCACCATTTTCTTCTTCATGGCTGACACCACCGTCACTCCCATACGAGCTCAACTTATTCGCGATCTCACTTCACCTTATGTCTTGATTGTAGAAGATAACCCCGATGTTGTTTTGGTCCTAAAATTTCTTAGTGACAACAATTACCCCCACATGGCGTCGCTCTATACGAATGGCTCTCAATGCCAAAAATGTATTGGTTTTTGTCGATGGATCCCTCAAAAAACCTACAAATGCATCAATTGCTACACTATGGGAGAGGTAATGCGACATGGTTCTCTCTTGACTACTCAATTCCTTTGACAAGTCATTCCGACAAAGTTTGATCTACTGTTAAAATCCTTCTGCAGTATGGACAGACATAGAACAATGGTTCTCTCAAAGCAACAACCCAACACCATCAAGGGTCTCTAGGATGAATCACATGCCATCATTGAACTCAGCTCTTGCATGTATTGCTCGTAAAGATGACCAAGAGAAAGAAGAAATCGAACAACTCTTCCAAGTTCTTATGGGCCTAAATGAATCTTTCAGCAAGACCACAACTCAGATTCTAGCCATGGATCCTCTGTTAAGTCACCAAAGCCTACGCCATCATCCATCAAGAAGAGACTCAACGACATCTCCATCTCCCGCTGCGTCCTACACCAGATATTTCTGTCATGACTGTAGCTCGACTTTTCCACCAAATTTTCACAATCGAGCATTAAACGGCGAGAAGTGCACATAGTGTGGAAAAGATGGTAACCAAAGAAAAGGCTGCTTTGAAATTATTGGGCTCCCAACTCCTTGGAACACCTCCAAACCAAAGCAAAAGAAGGTTATTTCTGTAACAAACACCACAGCAAAAGTCATGTCCTGGTTGCATTCACCTTCTACAGCAAGTGCAATCCTTGGCCTCTCCAATGAGTAATATCAACACGTGATGGATCTTCTGCAACCTGATTGCTCGAATGACTTCTCTGGTAGCTATAGTTCTCTTTCTTGCAAATAATGTGGTTTTAGGAATGAGATATTGACACGGGGGCTTCAGCCCATGTATCTTGTATGGATCTCTTACCCACGGGAGCCACGACTCAAATCACGTGGGGCATCTACAATTATCACCCTCACTGTAGCTTGACAACGTGTTATTTGTTCTTGGTTTCCTCTAGTCTTTATGTAAATAGATTTAAATCGTTACATTTTGTTTTCTGACATTTGTGGGATTATAGCGGATGAGTAAGATTGCGTGGAAAGGAAGAACTATTCAACTATAAACACTCATCGTGTCAAAACATTATTGAACGTTCCATTGGAGTATTAAAGGCAATATTTTCCATTTTGAAATTAATTACCAATTATCCATTTAGTAGGCAAAGACAAATCCATATTACATGTTGCACAATACATAATTTCATTCGTTAGGAAAACGCTTTGGATAAACTTTTCACTCAATATTCATCAAAAAATATGATATTTGAAGATATGTCGAAGTCGTGTTGATCAAGATGTCATACAATTCGATGCTAGTCAAACAACTTGAACGGGTAAGTTAGACATCAAATTGTTGCACAAATGTGTAATGATTACTCGGTGACTTGTACATGAATCTGTAGGTTTATTTTGTTGTTTTAATTTTTCAACTACGTTTATTTTTGTTATCAGTATTTAAGCTTGTAAACTTAATTCACTCTAAATTATAAGCTTGATGCAATCTTATCATTCACATTTTATAATTCTTAGTTCAAGTTATTAATTTTTATCAAATATCATATTTTTTGCCCAAATGAATTTACTATTATTTTTATTTTATTTTTTAAGCGGAGAAAATTACTGTAAGATTCACTAACTTTTCAGTGTATATATTACTTGATAATATATGAGTATAAAATCATTCTATTTTACTAAATAATTTAGTTCATTGAATAAATTGTCTTAAAACAATTTTTAAAAATCTCAAACTAAACATATTTTCCAGTTTTTTATTTTGGAAAACAGATTTTCAAAATGACAAACCAGACGTATTTTCTGTTATTTTAAAATAGGATATGAAAACTGAATTAAAACTCAAACCAAACATCCCATAAGGGTCTCAAACATGTCGTAGTAACAGATATTGCTTATTAGTGGCCAAAACGACTAGACATTTTTATGATGAGAATCCCACCTTGACATCAAAGACTTGTAATTGATGTACAGTTAATGAAGCTTTTTCCCTACAATATCCTTGCATTTAAAACACACCTAGGCAACACATAGTACTGGATAGTACCGTGAACAATAAGTTTCATCCTTAGTACAATCTAGTGCTATACAATTCAACATCTACCAAACATGGCGTAGATATATTATGACAGAGAGAATACCTTGAACCAACAAGCAGGATGAGATTGAGGACGTAGAAATTATGGTCCATACTTATGATAGTCGGACTCGGGATACAAGTATCGGGTATGAGTATATATCCAAGTGTTGAATCTTTTATTTTCTAAAATATAAGATACAAGTACATGACTAAAAAAAGTCCAAATTTCAAATACGGATAAGTGGATTTTTTCAAACTTCAATTTTTTTAATAACTCAATGTCATTTTGAATAGATCAAAATCAATTGTTCACAAAAAATGAAATGAGTAATGAATAACAAGTTGAGACAAATAAAATAGAATTTTGAGGTTTAATTTTCAATTATGAAAAATTAATTGCTAAATGTTATATAAAATAGAAAATGGAGAAGTTGATTGCAATTTGGACTTAGTGGAGCACTAATCCATTTTCATTTTATACAAACAAAATCCTAAACTACCGATATAGAGAGGGAAAAGAAAAAGAATAAAAGAAGAAAGGAAAACTAGGACCACTGCCTTTCTACACCTACTCGACGACAATATTAAATTTACAAAGAAAGAACAAAAAAGGCATCGTGTCTAGGTTGAGAATTGGAGGATCCAACACACAGCGACAGATCTAGCACCCGACGAGCTCCGACGGCCGCTCGTGCTGGATTTGTTGATATTCAATTTCTTTTTTTTTTTTCTTTTTCTTTTGTCAATGTATTATTTATTTGGATATATAATTGTGATTTCCTTTTATTCACATAATGCTATGGTAGTTCAGTTGGTTAGATTACCATAATACCATCTGAGTAAATGAGTCTTGGGTTCAAATCTCAACTATAGTGCAATACCTTTTAAAATTATCTTAGTTTAATATTTTTCAAAGCATATAGGCATTATAAAAACTAAGATTCGAACCCTGTGAACAAGAAACATTTGACAACTATGGCATTTGGTGGATATTGACATTTACATGTAAAAAAATTCTATATGATCTTTTATCAAGTAATAGGTATATTCCCCCTTTGTTTTTAAATTTTTTTTAACTAAAAATCAACCTTACAAATAGATTATTAAAATAGTCATTTTTTCTGTTAGATTGAAATTATTAGCAAACTGAAACAAGATAGTAAATAATTGATCCCGTTTTTCAAATTTCAAATTGTTATTCATTAAACATTATTAAAATAATAGATAACATACACTCACATTTACAATTCGAATTACGATATAAGCAATTTCAATTCACGATATTGGTTATTATTGCAGCCATCAAGGACCGCCGGTGCTCACTCAAAATCTTGAATCCGCCCATGCCTACACATATCCCATATCCGTATTCGTACCCGTATCGTGTCAACATGAGTATTCAAGCCATTTCGAAGAGTCCAAACATCAGAGGTCCATAGTACACAATTTAAATAGCAGAATTCTTTACAAATATCATACAATCTACTTGAATAAGGTCAAAAACTTGATATATGTAACCAAATCCTCCTAGTAACAGAGATTGACAAAGATATGTGCACAGATACGAGACAATACCAGAAAGAACTCTTATTCAATTGGATTATAGTCACAAGTAGAGACCGGACTACGTATTCCCTGAGGATGAAATCGCGATCAAAACTTAATTAAGGCTTCACCAATAATCATATACTACGAAAATTATCACATATATCACTTCACAAAGATAGAAAGAAATTAACATAAACATATGAAAATTATTATAGAAATCACTGCAAGAATTAACCTTTCACCTGGAGACTTAATATCAGGTTATACAAGTTCATATTGATATCATTCTACATAATGCCCTTCCACAACACTTATAAAGTACAGTTTAACTATTTAACTAGTTCCAAACATGAAATATGGTAATCTCTCTCATTTTCTATCATTCACCAACGAGATTTTCTCCAATTCAAAAATCTAACTTAACTTTGAAGATCCAGAGAATAAAAGAATATTGATAAATAAAATCAAAGCATTTTTTTGATAAATCTACTTTTTTTGTTCTAGATGATCAGTAATTCTTTAAATGCCACATTTTATTGATCATTCGTCTTTCTTTTACATCCTTTTGGTGAAATTATATATTTCAATCATTTTTAAACCGAAAATACAAAGTCATAGCTTACTATGTTGTATGGGTACCTTGGAATGTGGGACAGCCTTTGGCTGCGCGTTACCCTCCTTTGTCTGGTAACATTTATACGATCGCACTGTTCAAGTAGATAAAGAAATCTACGCTTGCTCTTGCTTCCGGTTAGCAAGTAGGAGTAAAGGTTGTATTTGCTATAGTGGTAAGGGCAGAGCAAGAAGTGGTTTGAGTTACGGGGTCAGGGGATGATGACTTCTAGGCACGCTCAACTTCTTTATGAAACTGTAACATTTCACAAAGCGCGTGAGGGGAGGATGCCATAGAAGCATAACTATCTGAAGCAAGCTTGAGGCTTTCAATTATATATTTTCCTTCTAATATCCCTTTAAATTTCTTAACCATTTACCTCAACAATTAACAATTCATTAGATTATATCTTCATAAGCTATGCTGAGAGGCTTCGAAATTTAACATATAAGGCAACCCTCAAATTCCAGCCAATTGATCCAAGTTAAATAAATTAGTAATATTGGGAGTATTAACGACCTAGAAGTCTTTCATATTTGATTTCTCCATCCTCCTTTTCATTACCTTGGGGTGAGTTTGTGGCGGTACATTCGGCGAGGGTGGAATGACTTTCGGGAGAGATTGACTTTTGTTGTGGGGATCGGTAATACCATCAGATTTTGGGATGATTGTTGGTGTGTAGATCAACCGCTCAAATTGAAATTTCCTTCGTTGTATCGTATTGNTTTGTTGTGGGGATTGGTAATACCATCAGATTCTGGGTTGATTGTTGGTGTGGAGATCAACCACTTAAATTGAAATTTCCTTCTTTGTATTGTATTGCGTTGGAGCCGTTTGCCGTGATAAATGATGTCTTAGTTATTCACAATGGGAGCCCAAGTTGGAACATTGTTTTTGGCCGGGGTTTGCAAGACTGGGAATTGGATGATTATACGCTGTTTTTTACCACGTTATACGAAGTTTATTTCAAGCTTGGAGATAGTGATTATATCAGGTGGAGGTTGACACGTGATGGTATTTTCTCAATTTATTGAGACTTAATAAGAGCTCATTTCCTTGGAAGATGGTTTGGAAATGTAAATTACCCCCACGAGT
>CAIGRS010064301.1:0-11856 GCA_903798395.1 Fraxinus floribunda | reverse complement strand
TTTCCATAAAAAATAAGTCAAACGGATACCAAACTTTCAACATTTTCCAGGTAGAAAATTATACCAATCAAACACAATTAATTACAATTCCCAGTAAAACAAATTCTAGGCAATTCAATTCCCAATAAAACATTTTCTTTCCACCCATTTTCCACATTGGCAATCAAACGGACCTTAAATATTATCAGTGCCTTGATCAGTTTACAACCCATAGGCCAACAAGAAAAAAAAGAGCACAAAAGTTGATGATTTATTACCGCATTATAGATTGCTCTAATTTTTGGAAGCTGTTTCGGACAGATGACTGAAAGAGAAATTGCACACTGCAAGAAGGGGATGTTTTTGAACTCAGTAAAATATACATCTACGAAGGTAAGCAATGGCAGAAGGATAAAAAATCTTTTTCAGTACCTGAGCAAATGATTTTGCTAAAGTCTCTGCATCAGATAGATGACTTTCTGCTTGTGCCTCAATGCTATCGCTTTGGTCCAGGTTTTGCAGTTGTGGTCGATAAAATGGCGTTGGTAATGGATAAGGGTTACTTGCAGCAACAAGAATGCACTGTCTTAGCCCATCTACATTTTGAGTTTGATTTCCATTTGTGGCAGAGAACATCTGCAAAATGCACCAAAATATTTTCAAACAAGAAAATATTATGTAAACAAAATGCACAAGTATGCAAGTAATAAGTACATCAAAAAAAAATAATTACAACTTTTTGCTTGATTTGATGAGGCACCAATATCATCACATCTTTTCATTGATCTGAAAAAAAAGACGGATGTTCGCAAGAATTTTAAGTTCACATTAGTGATGAAGGATAGGAAATGTTCTTTAAAACAGTTTCACACTAAGGCAGTCAATAGGAATGTATGAAATGGCGATATGGGACCAAATACCTAAAAGTGGAAGGTTTTTATAAAGTAAGGGTCATGTTGTCACTTGTTTTTATACCGGCCTTTCTAGATTATTGAGAAAGATTGTGGTCCCCAAGCTTATTTCAGTAGTTCAATACCCTATATAACTGAAGGCAAAATATATTAAGTAGGAGAAAAAGGTGGTTCAAATTAATTGAAAAGAAAATAGGAAAGGCAGAGAAACTGTCACATGCATAATGAATGGAACAAGAAATTCAAAGAGTACTATTTAAATAGGCATCACCACACACCATTAGAGCTTCAGCAAGTCCTTCTGAGATGGCAGCATCATCGAAACCACCACCTGAAAAGGGTATAGCTGAAAGCCACTGAAAGAATATGTCAATTTCCTTAGTCCAACCACTCCGTCGCACTACGCAAGCTGCATGAAAAATCATAATCAGAAGGAAAGCGGAAAAGGAAAACTACCTAATGTGGGTTATAAGCGAAATTAAAGGTCCAAGATGGATAACCTTCATTGAAGTTGTAATATCTAGAGAAAAGACAATGGAGGAGAAGAGAAAGCCAATTAAAATAGTAAGTATAACATATGTCAATCTTCAAGACATCAGAGCTAAAACTCTATGACAAGTCACAAGCAACTTTTTCATTAGATGAAAGTAAGAAGCCTCAATACTTTAACAGTTATCTGAGTGTTGAGTGTGTAACTTCAGAACAATTAAAGATCCTCCAGAAATCAACAGGACTCCAGAATGGAAAAGCTATTAGGATGGATGACAAACAACAAGACAAGATTTTTTCAAAATTAATACTGAATTTATCCAACAAAAAAACATGGTAAAACCAGAAAAACCTTAAGATACACTGGTGCATCAAACAATTTCTCTTTTTTATTTCAAGAGAAGGGAAGGCAAGAGTAAAATCAGATCTTTCTAAGACTTATAACAACTGTTTAAAACGGTTTCACTACAAAGAAAAACCATGAACATAACAATAATGATTAAAATACGCACCACTATAAGAACCATGAGCATTGAACATGACCAGAGAGAATGAAACACTAGAAGTAGATGGCTTCTGAAAATTTGATACAAAGCAAACATAAAGAGTTAGCGAATATATATACGAAACAAGTAACTCAATTTGCATAATCAAAGTAAATGTTAATGACGATGGAGAAAGAAGCATTATAGCTTTCAAAAGTCAGAAATATTATATATTTATATATATATATACCTGACTGGTCAACTCATTTCCAACAAAACTCCTGCACATATTTAACAGCAAAATAAAAATCAATAAATATTAAAGGCTGAAGATATTGTCCACAAAGAAAATGCAACTAAATGCGTTATGTCAAGCCCTCGTCATTGATTACTCTATAGTCTATATAACAGATCACCTCAGTAGGCATCATTTGTTACAATAATGTACTTTCATTTTGTTCATCTGATGTTTAATAAAATTTAACTTCGTCAATCTAAAGTAAATTATGCATCTTTTCTTCATAAGCTTCCCACAAGCCAACAGAGGATATATAGGGCTTTCTCTCTGTCAAACCTATGACAACACATGAATATAACATTCAAGTTCCTCACAAAGAGAAGGCACTATTCCTCTTCGAACGACCAGGTGATTACTTATTCACTAAAAGTTGTAATAATATCATGTTTCTTACCCAAAAAACGAAGAAAATAGAAAATAAAAATGCATTCTCTAGGTGGAAACACTAAGGGTCTGTTCTCTTACCATTTTCAAGTCGTTTTCTGTTTTCGATTTTCCAAAACAGTGAAAACGCGTTCTCTTTCCTATTTTTGAAAACGCATTTTTGAAAACAAGTTAAAAATTTACAAAGAAAACACAAAACGACAAATTCACCATTTTCAAGCCTTTTTTGTTTTCAATTTTCCAAAACAGTGAAAAAGCGTTCTCTTTCCTATTTTCGAAAACATCAAACCAAATTTTAAAAACTGTGTTTTCAAAACAATTTTTCAAAATGCCAAAAAGACACACTTTCAACCATCTGGACACTCAAAACACAAACCCAAAATGAATTCAAAATTCAAAACACAGAACTGAAATACAAAATCACTGTGTGTGAGTCATAGTTTATATATCATTCTACAAGAAATAAATACGTATAATACCAATCAGTGACAGACAGAAATTAATTGAACAACGAATATAATTCTATTTATTCATTAAGAATACCAAAAGGTTAGAAAAACATATTCCCGTAAGCTATTGATTTATTTCATAGACCAATTCGCCAAATAAATAAAAATGACCAATAACTGGCAGTCTATTCACTCATCAAGAACACAAAAGCAACTTCTGCTCTTTGATGCATACACTAATTCGAAGAGAAAATGAGTATATTTATTCCCCCCATCCCAAAAAAAAATAAAATAATAATAATTGAACCGTGAAAACTCATTTCAGAATTCTAATACGTTCAACACGAAAACAAGCGCATACCCCCATAACAATTTGCCCCCATCAAAAAACTAAACGTTACAATAGGTTACACAAATACACAAATAAATACACGTTGAAATCACAGTATGGGTAAACGAAATACCGAATCATCTTGTCGAGGTAATCGGAGAGAATGGTAAACCAGTAGGGTCCCATAGCGGCAGTGCCTTCAACAGCCACGATCAGCTGTTTCTGCGCCATTTACAGAAATTCTTGTTTCGATTTCTTCTTTCTTTTGCTCTTGATTTTGTTCGAGTCACTTGTTATCTGCCCGCCCTCTCGAGTCGCAACTGAGTTTTCTTGCCATTTCTACCGGGTAATTTTTGACCAAGTCAAATGCCACATTTTGATTTCGACTTTACAACTTAGGGTGTGCTTGAGCTAGTGCGGGCGTGAATCTTCAAAATTTTCGGATATTTAATAAATGAAACGTTCGAGTTCCGTTTCGTTCGATTTCGTACCATAATTAAATTTTTTAACATTTACAGTAAGAGTACATAAATATAACTAATTACATTTCATTCGTAACTTTTACAAATTAACGTAACTCAATTCAAAAATATATAAATAACTAGCTGTCGAATAACATTAATTCAATGCATACAAATACCAAAAAGTAGATATTAATATTAAAATGTCGGTGATCCATATTAAAAAATTGAGGCCCTAAAAACTGCAAATAGATTCCAAACTCCACTGTTTCTTGTCTTTAAAATGGGTTAACGAGTTTTAAAATGATTTGGACTCTAAAATTAAAATTATAAAATGATCTGATTTATTTAATTAATTTGTTAATTTATTTAGAAAAAATAAAATAATTTAATTAATTCAATAAAAAAATTATTTAGTTTCGGTTCTTCGATTCTTAGTTTAGATCCGAGACCTGACCCAAATCAATCGGTTCTCGATTCAGGTACTCGTTCGGGTATTTAACTTATGAAAAATCTCTCGATTCGATTCAGGACTTTTGTTCACCCCTAATTTGAGTCATATTATTTTGGAAGAATGTATTCTGAAATAGTAGATTGATGGATAACATGTGATTGAAAAAGAAGAAAAATTTATTAATGTGATGGAAAACATTATTTTATTAAAGAATATGTGGTTAAAAATGAGTAGAAAAATGAGAATGAAAAAAATAATGCGTACCAAACAGGGACTTATTCATATTTCTGACCTATTTAATAGTAAAGGTCAAATATACCCTTAATATATAAAAAAAATTACAAAATATTGTTTTATTTAAAAGGCAATACTATCATTTGATAAACAAATAAAAACAAAATAACCCCTACGGAAATTTCAAAATCAACTAACTTTTGTTTCCGTTTATTTCAATACATATAAAAACTCTCTCATCTTTCATCCGCTTCAACATTAAAATTTGAAAAATTTATCAAACGCTGAAACCTGAATTTTTTTTATCAATCACATTGGTAAGAATATTTACATATGTTTATTTTCGTCTTTGTTAAATTAGTATACATTTTAATCGTTAAATTTATTTTGACATAAATAGTTAATGTAGATAAATTTTTTTAACATGTCTATAATTTTTTTTAAAACATGAACGAGAAAAAAATCCATATGCATCTTTCAAACAAAATGGATCTAGTGAAAAATAGTCGAACGACTGTTTAAACAATCGACTGGCTGTTTTAGGCCGTTAACAGTCGTAAAAGCCGGCTGTTTCGGCTATTAACAACCGACTGTTTTGGATATTCCTTTTTTTTTTTGAAAATTCATGTTAAAAGTCGATTTTTTGACTATGTATTTTCTTTTAAAAATATTTGTTTTGGTTGTTTCGCCTTTTTTTAAAAAAAAATTCTTGTTAAAAGTCAAATTTTCGACTATGTATTTTCTTAAAAAAATTGTTTATTCTTGCAGATTTGGTTGTAATGTCAATTTGTTACTTTAGTGACTTCGAATTGGATAGAAAGATTAATAGGTATGAAGATGAACAAACGATAAACGTGGCAGTACTCCAATTTCCATAACGGAGAGTACAACATATGCGGGAATGTACCATGAATTACAAAACAAGTTGAATGTCGACCCCTCTCAGTACGATATGGAACTGAGATTTTGATTCAAGGATGATTCATTTATTTCGATTCCACCATTAAGGCTACTTGTGATGAAGAAGTGAATTATTTATGTGAATTGAACAAAATCTACACGACTCCTCTTTGGGTGACTTGAGTGAGGAAGGATGTCGTCGAAGTTGAACGCGAAAATTCAGATGGAGGGGATCACAATGTCAATGATTTTTGGGATACATTGGAGATAGCTCGTAAGGATGATGTGGTTATTCCTGAGCCATTTGTTTCATCATCGTGATCTCACTGTTACATATAGAATTCCGTCAGTAGTTCACGACATCGAGAATGATAATGAATTTACAAATGATGATTTGATTGCTTTATCCCGTAAAAAAACATGAGCGTAGTGGGAGCCCAGATGCTAGAACAAGTGGATGCCATCTAATTCTTTGCATGTGGTTCCCAATGATGAGGATTTGTACATCGATCAACTGTTTGAAACAAAGAAAGATTTGCAGGAAGCTGCGCATCGAATTGCACTGAAATACAACTTTGAGTTCAAAGTTAAGAAATCAAAGAAGTCATTGTTGACGATTGTCTGTGTCGACGACATTTACCGTTGGCGTTTGCGAGCGACAAAAATGGACACGAACTAGTTTTTTGTAGTTCACAAGTATACACGAGAACATACTTGCGAAATGTGAGTTTGTCGAAATGATCATAGGCAAACTCGAGCAGGTTTATTGGTCGACAGATAATGCACAAGTATCAAGACCTACAGACGATCTACAGACCTTCAGACATCATTAATGACGTCCGTCGAGATTACAGAGTGATCATGAGCTACTAGAAGGCCTAGAAGGCCAAAGAATGTGCATTGGAGGATTTAATAGACTCGGCCGAAGAGAGTTATGCTAAATTGGTCAGGTATTGCCATAACATGGGAGCAACTAATCCTAGGTCGGCCTTTTTTATTTAGACGGAGGGTGAGAATTGCTTTAAGTTTTTCTTCATGGCTTTTGGACAACGCATTTAGGGATTTCGAATGCGATAAAATCCCTAATTCTAGTCAACAGTACAACTCTGAAAGCTAGATACAAAGGCAAGTTAATTATTACTTCATGTCAAGATGCTAACATCCAAATTTACCATTTTGCATTTGGCATAGTCAATGTGTTGGTTCTTCACAAAGTTGAGAGATGAAATCGGGAAAGTCGATGACCTTGCCTTCGTAACTAATATGGGACAGTCTATACTAAATTGTATCGTCGAAGTATTTCCCGAGGCACATCATGGATATTGCGTGTACCAAATACAAGGCAACCTTAAGACTAAGTTTCAGAGCACAAGTATCATTTTATTGTTCAGGAGAGCGGCCGAAGCTTATAGTGTTGAAGAGTGTAATAAGTTTATGGTGGAAATATGAAGCAAATCGTTACCAACATAGGAGTATCTGACAAATATGGGGATTGAACACTGAGCGCGATCACATTTCTCAGGTCGTCGATATAACATGACGTCAAACAATGCAGAGTCTCTCAACGCACTATTCAAGAAGGATCGAAAGTTACCAATCCTCGCAATGATTGAGAACATTCATAACAAGTTGTAGCAGTGGTTTCACGATCGACGTGCGGAAGCACAAAGTTGTATTAGCGTGCTAGTCACGAATCAGGAGGATAAACTCTTCAAAGCTGCAGAGCTTGCGAGAAAGTTGTATGTGGAACTATTAGATGAGTTGTGCTTCTCCATAAAATGTGCACGTAATATGGCATACATGGTGGAATTGGCTGATAACACAAACACTTGTCGTCGATTTCAGTTGGAGAGTTTCCCATATGAGCATGCAGTCGTGGTGGCTATGTATAAAGGCTTTGCGGCGAGGACATTATGCTGTCCTTATTACACGACTGATTATAGGAGAGCAGCGTACATTGAGACTATATCTTCTGCCTAATGAAGCCGAGTGGGAATTTCCTGACCATATTCTCTTACTTAATAGTTTGTGACCACCGCAAGTTGAACCGTGTAGTCCGAACGTCCGCGTACGTCTAGAATATCATCTACTGGAGAGTTTTCTCGATCGCGTATGTGTAGCAGGTGTGAAACAACAAGGTATACTCTTCAATTTTGTACAAGTTAGATTCCTCTAAATGACAATTAGACCTATGTGTAATGGTATCACTATGAAATGAAGAATATTCCAAATTTATTATTTTTTTAATGCAGTTGTTTGATTTGAATCATCATAGACATATACTCCCTCCGTCCCAAAAAGATAGTCCTGTATACTATTTTTGTCCGTCTCAAAAAGATAGTCATGTTTCTATTTTAAACATGTATTAAATTTTTCATTTCCACATATACCCTTATTTAATGCATCTTGGTATAATAAACACCAACTATCTAGATAAGGGATAAAGGGTATAGATGCAAAAACATAATAAAATTTAATACTCTAACTATACTAACTACTATTTCTTAATCTGTGTGAAAATAACCATAGGACTATCTTTTTGGGACGGAGGGAGTAATAGGCTAAACCAATCAATTATGATTAATTTCACCCGAGAGAGGTAATTAACTAAAATTGGAAGATCGAGTCTATTTGATAAATGAATAAACAATTAAATATACAATATTTACAACTATTTAATAAACAAATGAACAAAATTCAATGTACAATGTTTATAAAAAATTCAGTATACAATATTTACGTATCACAATTAAATTCATATAAATCTGCTCATTCATTCTTCCAAATCTGCATCCACGATTGGTTGATTCCATCAACCTAATGTGCAATACTCAGAAACTCAATGTATTTTATAATGAACATGACGCAATTGCCCCTGTAATTGAACAATAATGTGTTAGTTCGATACTGTGTAGCTAAAAACTAAGTTTTAAAGTTAAGAAAATTACAAACACTTATGATATTCCTTATCTCGACGTCATCGTATCCTGTACGATAACAAGTCTATCCTGCACAATAACTCCCACTCGTTTAGCAATCAACGAAACGATCACAGCCACCGGTTCCAGGTTCTGCTTGAGCTGACCCTGTGTCGACATGAATGATCGGGGTCATACACATACATAGTCGAGTTAGTAAACATGATCTCCATAGTAATGCAGTGATGATTCGCGATCACTGGAATATAAATATGTTTACAACCCTCCCATGGCTTTCCCCCGACACTCGGTGACATCCCGATGACCCACTCGAGCATATATTCAGGCACCGCGTACTCGTTACCTTTATGTGGGAGCGACTCATACTCAATGATAACGGCACGTACGAACTTGATGTTCAGTATGACTCGACCACAAATGTAAAATGATTTGGGATATATTTCAGCTCATGTGCGCAACAAATCTATGGCCAAGTCGATATGCTATATCAGGAAATACCAATAAAAAAAGAATGGAGTTATTTCATTTAACAAACAAAAAATCATGTATACATAAAAAATAACAATATGATTCCGTCACATACACTGTCTGCAAGCCAAGCTCCTGAAGTGGTGACATCATGGAACCACTTGTAAAAGTCTGAGATCGTCGTTCGAGCTATCTTGCGGCTAGCTCTAAAAAAGAAACAAAGAAAATGTTAAAAAAATCATATACGAGTTAGCTATCATACTTTACTAAAATCATACAGTACCTACCCGAGCAAAACTCTTCTCCACTTCGTCTAGAACGCTTTCCACCTGGCATGGTCCACCACCTGGAATAGATTAAGGTATGTCCCATCCATAAACATCCCCCTCTTCGCCTTAACCGTGAAGGGAGATACGACGTACTGTGATGGCAATCTCGCCCTCTTGCCGACCACCTACTCCAGCACGTCAA
This sequence comes from Fraxinus floribunda, assembly GCA_903798395.1. Classification (NCBI taxonomy): domain Eukaryota; kingdom Viridiplantae; phylum Streptophyta; class Magnoliopsida; order Lamiales; family Oleaceae; genus Fraxinus; species Fraxinus floribunda. The sequence goes on along the minus strand of CAIGRS010064301.1, from coordinate 2,603 downwards.
CAACACGCATCTTACCCTTTGTGTCCTCTCCACCTACTACTGCATTCGCCATCCCTGCGCCGCCTCGGGTACCCCCTCTACCTCCACTTCGGGCACATCCAGCTCCATTATCGGGGCCACCTTCACCTTTGCACATAATAACTGTAATTCAGCATTGTGCCACAACGATGAGTGACCCCAATCTCTATCACCCCATCCGCTACCTTTTCGGTACCTGATCGCATGTCCGCTTTATCACCTGGGAGCGCTGCGACCTCATTTGAAGGTCAATAACTTGGCCACATAACAATCTAATATCATTAGATAGATCGTTAACCCTGCCTACAAAACGTCGTCCCAGATCGTCGACCCCTTCGTCAACTCTGGTCCCAGTGTACCCACCCCCTCTGCTAAGAATCCAGTCAGTCGGGCATATAGATCGTTGAAATCATGAATCTGACTGTGTGCAGGAGCTCCATGGGGGAGGTGTCTGGATGGGGGAGGAGGTGATGCCCTCGGTGGAGACGATCGTCGATCAACTAGACCACATTCCAATACAAACAACATTAGAAATTAGTAACTTAATTAATAATTGCTAACTCATACACGCTGGTAATAAACGTTAATTATATTCAGTTCACGTACCCAAACTCGATCTAGGACCGAATCGAACACCTGGTCATCTGAAGTGTGCGGAATGGCTAGTTCACACACAAATCCTCGACACTCCTCATCCATCGATAGCTTTAACTCAGTTATGACTTCAAGCTGACATATTGACATTTGAACTAGTTAATGAACATGTGATGAGTTTTTGAAAGTACGTGCAATATAAATTGCAAATGTATAATACTCACTTGAAAGTCGTCGATGAGAGCTACTAACTGTTTGCCCGATGGACATCCGACCGCTCGATATACTCGTAAATGATGCATCAGAGGGCAGTGTGTTTCCCATCGCGTCACAAAGCAAGTACCTTAGAAGGGATATTAACTCACTTATCAAGTGCCCCAATAGGATAGAGTACATTTCCTTAATGAATTAATAGAGAGAAGCCTAAAAAGGACCTCAACTCCCTCGTTAGGTCTTCAAATATAATAGAGAATCATGGCCCAAAAAGGACCTCAAGTCCGTGAGGGTCTTTAAATATAATAGAGAACCATATTCACAATAGATTAATGGAGAGATGCCTACAGAAGACCTCAGCTCCATTATTAAGGTTTCAAATAGAATAATGTCTACTCAGAGGATGGGGAGTCTATAGTCATGAGCTAAGACTTGGAGCTTGCCTTGGCTCCAGTGTCAGTGATTATCTTATGAAAAAGGCTTGAAAGTATACGGACACTTCAAATCACCAAGCATGTATAGCTGATCCCTATCCTTACCATTTAGATAATCATAGCCGATCCACTGAGGACTTACAACTTATCAACAGTCGTAGCACATTCTTCTGAGGCACCAGTCCCGTAATAATGGATTCGTCTTCACTGAGATGACTATCAGCAAATGCTGGGTGATTACGCCCAAAGTATAACTCGATAGTAGTAGTGTAGCTTTGGGGTATCGTATCCATAGGGATATGAAAAATTATTCAAAGGTTGCAAAAGGGGGTGAATTGTCCTCTCAAAATGTATAGAAAATCTCGATGTAGAGAAATTAAGATCAATGCTTGCAATAAAAGAATTAAAATCAATGAATTAAGGTAGTGAAGCATCGAAATTCCCTCATTCGGATCGGATCATTTAAAATCAATCACTCATTTTTATAGCATAATTAGAGGCTTTCATCCTAGCGTTCTAATCGGAGAATTTATCGTTCAAACCAATTAATTTCAAAAGAAATCCTAAGAATTAGAATTCCTTTAAGAATTTTCCACAATTATTTATTGAAATCAGATTACAAATTGACCCTATACGTATAACATAAAGCAGTAAATAATCATACCAATAAATTACTGAAATTGAAATTCAATAAGTAATTCAATCAACAATGGAAGAAACATGATTAAATCCATGAAAATCTCATAATTGTTAAGTCAATTTCAGAATAAATTCACAAGAGTGGAAAATCTAAATCTTGAATTGTTTAAAACATGAAAAGATCAAATGATGAATGAAAAGTGTTAAAATCACCAAATCCGATTGAGTTCCTCCCTTGCTTCACCAAGATTTTTAGTCTCCCATGGAGTTCTTGATAAGAGATCACTTGTTTGGCTGCCCAAAAGTCCCCCTCATTAGGCCTTTTTGCTCCCTTTTATATGGTGGTGAAGTTTAGGGAAGACTTAGATAAGAGCTGGGCCAAGAAAATAAATTAAAAAAATAGTAGATCTGAACGCGTCTGATGGCGTCGCGACGCCATGCTCTCTGTCCGGTTGTGTTTTTATTCTGCATATTCTTTAGTGTTTTTATCTTAACGTTTTCATCTAATATCCAATTAACGTGATTCAAGATGCATTGGAAAGTTAACTCAAATATCTACAACTTTTCTTCAGATGCAAACTTTCAATTCGATCATCTACCATGTCAAAAACAGATTTCAAGATGAGGCTAAAAACTAGTGCAAAACTTTTCAGCTTGAAAGTTGATATATGATAATGTTTCGGCTATGTTTCACCCCTTTGACTC
>CAIGRS010064185.1:0-12185 GCA_903798395.1 Fraxinus floribunda | reverse complement strand
AATTTTAATTAAATCGACTCTTAATTGTTATCCAAATTTGTTGACATAATGTTTTCAATTTATTTAGCCGTTTCTTTTCTAGCGCATATAAATGATGAATTTTGCATATGAGACTTATTTTAGACATTAAAACGAAACACAAGTGATTAAAAAAAATATATCCAAATTATGTGGAGACACTGAGCAGTGTCTCTGCATAATTTGAAGACATCGTATGTGGCCATCAGGACATGGTGTCAGCATAATTTGGAGAACCTTTTTTTTTTTTTGCAATCACTCGTGCTTCATTTTCATGTCTAAAATAAGTCTCATATGCAAAATCCATCATTCCTCTGCGCTATAAAAGAAACGGCTAAAAACTTACGATGTCTTACAATACCATTAATATTTGATACGCTACTATTGCCTTAAAAATACTAAATCCTGTATATTTCACGGGCATACGACTAGTGTTAAAAAAAATGTCTATAATTCGTGAGTAAAAAAAATTCATATAAAATGAAAAATTACCACGGCTATGTTTAATAGCATGTATTTTCCATGTAAAATGGGAAAAAAAAAATTTATTTTCATGTTAAACACTAGTTTGATAGGCAAAGCCGCAAAATTTGGCATGGAAAACTTTTTCCCACCCCCTCACCCAGGCTCCCCTTTTCAAGGAATCCATTTTAGTTGGGAAAATGATAAAATGAATTCCAACTTCTGGCCTTTTTTTTTATTTTTTTGGGCAACCAATTGAAAAAAAAAAATTCACTTTAATGGATAATTTTCATGTAAAACGAACAATAAACTTTGATGAAAGAATAGTTTTCGAGCAAACTTATTATTATTATTTTTTTAACTTTTTGACAATGGTAACAAATTTCATAACCAATTGTAAAAAAAAAAATAATAATAAATAAAAATTCACTTTAATGAACAATTTCCATGTAAAATAAAGTCAAACGTGAACAAAAAGATCTAAAATTTTAAAAATTTCGTATGAAAAATTATACAAATCAAGCACATTTAATTAACAATTTCCTGAAAAAACAAGTTATAGGTTTTCTCTGGAATTCATTTTCTTTTCACCATTGCAATCAAACGGATCCTAGATCTGTAGGATAATAAACTCTCAAATATTTTAAAACGAGAGAAAATAGAAGAGGGAATAAAAGTCAATAAACTCATGTGTATTTTTTATTGAAAACCAAAACTCCATGTTTATACGGATAGAATGGTAACAATTTTTAAGACTGCAGGGATACAATTGTCATTCGCTAATAAACTTTCGACTTACAACACTTCCCCTTGAATAAAACATTACATAATATCCGACCGTTAAAACCTTATTTGATAAAAATTTAATGGGATAAAAATATTAAATGAAGGAAAAATAGTACAATTATTTTTGGGTATTAAAAATAAATACTGCCTCATTGAAATATTATTAAGAAAACCCAGTGGGATGAAATATAAGTGAAAGAAAAAGAGTACAAATACTTTCCCTGATATTGATCACTAAAAATCTTCAAATCAACAAAGGCAAAAACCCAAGCAGATTGGAGATGAAGGCCACTTCTTTCAACACTACAATTTCATAACCCTTACAATGTCTCTTAGCCATTATTAAAGTCATTATTAATTTGGTTTCGTGTGTCCTTCCTTCCTTTCTTCTTTTGTTCGAATGATAATTTGGAAGAAGATGTCATTGTTTGGAAAAACAAATATGACGAATCATATGAAATAAAATATAATTAATGCCAAAAGTCAAAGAGAATAATTAATGTTCTGTATCTAGCCTCAAATATGTGACATGATTCCCTTGTGAAAGTATAGATTTGTGTAGAATATAGTAAGTGGAAGTGCAAATCTACAACTTAATTTAGTGGCAACCAAATTAAGTAATGGAGCATATAGACATGATTTTTTCAGTTTTTGCACAATTGAGTTATTTGGTCAATAATTAACTCATATAAAGTATCATATATTATTAATTGTTGAAAAGTCTCAATCATTTACGTCATATGAGAATATCGTTAAAACTAAAATTTTATATTGCTTATGATTGCAATGTGTAATTTTTAAATAATTGGTGTAAAACTAAAGATCATAAATCAAGTGTTTCCATCATATCATATTGAATGGATAACCCACGGGATGCATGGCGTTGCTCTTCTTTTGAGTTAGATTAAGTAGGACAATGACTAAGTGATTTACGAACTCGGTCATTGGCATTCGTCCCACGGCGAGCAGATTATGAAAGTAGTTATTCCTAAGCCTCGAGTGAAGGAACCAATGAGATATTGTTCAAGCGATTAGGCGTCTAAGGATTTGGATCGGGAATTAACCTCCTTCCTACCTAGTCATTTCCTTGAGAAATTCATCGATGCTATCTAAATGAATCTTTTACTTCTTACTCTAGAGGTAGCTTTCGTGATGGAGTTTTCCTCAAAAAGAAAGAATCTTTTCGAGTACGTTGATCGAGTGAACGAGTCTTTCTCTTGAATTATCATTGGACGTTCCGAGTTAAGTTGGGTAAATAGGGGCCATAAAGCACCCTTGGTCCCACAAAAAATTATCCTCTCCAATTGCTAAGCCAAACATCTTATATGTTATTTTCATGATCGATTTTTATTTAGTTTGAAAGTGTAACATTTAAATTAATTCGTTTGAAGAGTTTGTCGTACGAGGAAAATGTATTTTAGCTTATCGTATTAAAAAAATGATGTTACATGAAAAATATAAATTTTGAATAGTATATAGTTTACATATTACTTCAAAGAGCTCGAACTACACATGACATGGAGAAGGATGATGTCCTTTTTTCCCCTTGAATAATCCATATTCGTAACTGAGAATGACATCTAACTGAGTAGAGTTCTTTTTCTACTAAAATAATTCGTTATGTTTAGAATATAAATATATAATAACCTACACTTTAAACCACGTAATCACTTGATAATTTACTAAAATGTCCAAAACGAGTGAAGAAGGGCATTATATAATTATTTTTCAACATTGGAACTTGTCTTAGAAGTAGCCATTTTTCTAGGCCTCTTCAATTTTTAATTACCGTTTCCAAGTGCATCCTGTTTATTTTTCAAATTGTGCAGATTTCACCGGTTTTGTCCGATCTTGAGTGGCACTGTTTGTGAGGGGATGGAAGAACCCGTGTTTGCTAGTTTTTTTGGGCATCGATTTGGGATGATTTAAAAATCACTCAAAAATGGTGTAGTGTATTTTTTATTGGTTTTCTCAACCCACCAAATTAATTACTTTTTATCGTTTCTTATATTATCTTCTAATTTTACTCTTTATAAAATAATTATTTTTAATCAACACATTTTGTTCAAAACTAACTAATAAATAAAAATTATTGACTAAAAAATTATTTATTCGCAAAATCATATTATAATTAAAAAATTACTTATGAGTAAAATATTATTTATAAATTGAAAATTAATTTTGTCTAAAATTTTGTTTATAAAGTAAAAATACTACTAATAAGATAAAATATGCACTTATAAAACATAAAATTACTTATAAGTAAAAAATCACTTATGTGTAAAATTACTTAAAATTACATAATTAGCTTATAATTGTAAATTTGTTTCTAAGTAAAAAATACTAACTTAAAAAATTTAATTAAATATTTAATGCTATTTAAATTTTTAAAGGAAATATTAACTTATATGTAAAAAAAATTACGTATAAATAAAATATCGCTTATGAATAAAAAGATTCATACAATAAATTATAAATTGAAAATATCACTACAACGAAGATATATGTAATTTTTTTCTTTTAAAAAAATAATTCAGAATCAATGGATAATAAACTCTCAATCATGGGTTGGACTATTTTTTAAAACCGCTACTAAAATCACTGAAAATCTATTCGCTCATAAACACTCGAAACTGCTTTGAAAAACGCTCATGATCGCTACCCGAAACTCCCAAGCAGACCCTAAGAGTCACTATCTTGCTAGTGAATCTTGAATTAAAATTATTATATCACTTCAATATGAAAATTATAATCAATATACTAGGAATTAGACTTTAATCTTTTAACATGAGACCTCAAACTCAATGCCTCGAATATGATTAATAAAGAATTTTTTTTAAGAAAATATTTGTTTGTCATTCTCATAATCTCGTTCAATACATAACATTTTGCTTAAGCTCTTCATAAATATTTGTCTGTCACAAGTCTAGTCTTATTCAGTATTATTTATACTGTATAACACTATTTGTAATTTAATTTCATAGTAGAGCCAACACACGTGATTCAATTGTTGTGAAATTAGCTAGGCAGCATGTTGTTTAGTTACCCTAATTATGAAATTTTGAATATTCAAAAATTGGTTTAATAATGACGATCAACAGCCACATATTTTCACCAAATAATTTAGAGTATTTGACTTTTATTTGAGAAAATGAACGTTCAAATCACTCAAAGATCCACCAAATTGCCTTTAAGTAGCTTTCCATCCTCCAATGGACGGTAGCAATAAGTTAGACAATTAAGCCACTTGAGATGAAAGAAAATTACAACAGTGCCATCAGCAATGACAGGATTAGAAACCCCAATTGTGCGTGTTAATTACTAGTCAAAGTTTTTTCTATAACAAAAAGAGTTTTTTTCGCCTTTTTTGCATACAATTTAAATTTTGGTTTGTGAATTAAGTTAAAATTAAATATTAATTTCAATCACACGTTTATAATTATTCAGACATTTCTTGAAATCGACTAATATTTTTCTTTACAAACAGATATATAAATTTAACCAATATTAGATGTAAAGCTACTAGCTAGTTTTGGTTCATTTATAGTTACGGCTAACTAAATTTATCGATTTTTTTTTCTTTTTTTAAGCTACAATAATTTTTTATTATAGCGAGTTGCGAAAGAAAGAGCAATTGAAATACAATCATTCCAGAAAAAATATATGGAATCATAGTAGCTAGAGCGACTAGCTTGCTTTCCGCTTTATTCCCCATTCAAGACATAAATTGGCACGAATCATATCCTATCACAAGAAGAAGAGCAATGATAACTTGTTTGATCAAAGAGTAGTAAACAAGAGGGTTAACAAATTTTAAATCGCTTTACACTACTTTTTTTCCAAAACTTATTCCTAACAAGCGAAGCCCCTGAATATAGCTAATGTTTGGTTGTTAATTCATTTCTTTTAAACTTAATTCGAATGTGCATTCGATTTCTTCTATTTGAACTTGGACAAATTGTCCTAAATTTTGGAAGCAACTCACATATAAAGAGCGGGTTTCGTTATCAGGGAATTGCATTTTCTACTATTTTTTTATAGTATAAACTTTTATCAAATTTGTCTTAAACCACTCCACAAAAATCAAAGATTTAAAAGAAGATCACAAACACAGATAAATCCTTTCACATTTTACGATTTTAAAATACAGTTTTCCTTCTCGTCAAAAACAATTAATGCACCAAATAATTATCATTTCTTCTTAAGTATTTAAAATTGAAAGGTATTCATCTAATGGATTTAACTGTCTAGTATAACATACTAAAACACAATAAGTATTTATTTATTATTATTTTTAATATTGTATGGTACTATCAAATTCATATGACCAAACACAATGTAAAACAATTAGTCCGGGTTAAACAATGTTTTTTTTAAGGGTAAATGTAAATCTCCCTTCACAGGGGATTTGTGCCCGGGTCACCCCCCTATTAGTGCCCCCGAACAAATTCTCTGTGAAGGAAGGGCGGTCCTTTTTTTTAATATACCTATAATGGCTAAATGACCACTTTATTAATACCCTTCACTAAATAGTAAATACCCAATTAATATAGGCAGCAACCGCTTACTTTCGAAACAATCAGAGGGCAGTTACGTAATATCACCTAATTCCTAGGACCTATATAAACTCCCTTCAACACCTTCAGCCGATCGGATATCACCCCCAACGCGCCGGTAAATGAAATTGCCGAAATTGCCGGCGAAATTCCTCAGTTTTTAATCTCTTCAATTTCGGCATTTCTTCTCATCTGATCTCTCGAATCAGTGTACGCATTTATAGATACAGATTATAATCATACACACATATATGGGTTCGGAGTTGATATTCAGAGGGCACGAGTCACCGACGGTGACGGAGGCGTACTCACCGAAGCCACCGAAGCCATGGCTGAGTGTGATTCGTCCGGTTCGGTACATGCTCCGCGAGCAGCGACTCGTATTTGTTTTCGTTGGTATTGCTATCGCCACCCTCATCTTCGGCTTCCTCCCATCCTCCCATACCCCGGCTTCCGTCTCCAACTCAGTTCCCTCCTACGAGTTGACTCATCCTTACGGACTCATCCACCAGAATGGCCACGCCACCGGGTTCGGAATCGGGTCGTCCTTCAATTCAGGAGGAAAAATACCTCTAGGCCTGAAAAGGAAGGGTTTGAGAATCGTGGTGACCGGTGGGGCCGGGTTTGTAGGAAGCCATTTGGTCGACCGTCTGATTAGCAGAGGCGACAGCGTGATCGTGGTTGATAATTTCTTCACCGGAAGGAAAGAAAACGTCATGCACCATTTTGGAAACCCTAGGTTCGAACTCATTCGACACGACGTCGTTGAACCACTTCTATTGGAGGTCGACCAGATCTATCACCTCGCTTGCCCTGCCTCTCCTGTTCATTACAAGCACAACCCCGTCAAGACTATCATATCCTTCACTCCGATTATTAATTTTCCCAAATTTACCTCAATTTTTCTTTATAATTTCACGTCAAATTGTGGTGTTTAATCATCAGTTTATCCTTGATTTCATGTTCTTTACAAGACAAATGTGGTAGGGACATTGAACATGCTGGGTTTGGCAAAGAGAGTGGGTGCGCGGTTCTTGCTAACGAGCACCAGTGAAGTGTACGGCGATCCACTGCAACACCCACAAGTCGAGACTTACTGGGGCAACGTCAATCCCATCGGTGAGTAATCTTATTAATTGCCTCAGTTTTTCCCTTTTATACAAGCATATTTGTATAGGTTCATACCGCCGGAATAATGAATTCACCGGAGTTAATGCCGCCTAGCGCAGAATGCGGATCATGTTAGCCTTGCTCTGTAGCTTGTGCCTAACGTGAGCCCTACGGGTTTGTCACGAACCGAGTCGTACGTTCACTGGGTATAAATTTTCAATTGAAAGCGTCGCGCCACGTGTTTTTGGATGATGGGTCGAAGTTCAATGACCTTTTCAATCCCAGATCCAAAAAGTTTGACTGAAGATCACCCAACTTACAGGTCTTGTCGCGTTGGTCACCTAACTTTAATATATTTCAATTATAATCACCCAGATTTTATATTTTGTTTCAATTTAAATATGTCGTCAAATTAACCGAATTTGTTGGTCTCTTTCAGTTTGGGTAATGGTTATAGAAAATTCCCTAATTTGACAAGTCAATTCCTAATTCTGGGTCCACCCATCTACAAGTCAAGGCATTTGGTATGAGTTGAAGTATTTTAATGGAAAATGCTAGATGAACAAAATGTTTTACATAATATTTGACATAATGACCACATGTTTGGCCCCTATTGGAGGGTTGTCGGGCGGGCAGTGCGCTAGAATTGAAGAAAGTAGGTCAGCTGGAGGGCAAAGTTGTCATGGGAAATATTTTAAAAATAGAACTGTAACATTACAGAAATTTGGACCATGTAACGTAAATAAGACTTGAAACTGAGATCTGACAATATTAGTTGGAGTTTTCGTACGTTACTGACAAGAAAACGTTGTTGGTCGGTAACAGGTGTACGAAGCTGCTACGATGAGGGGAAACGAACTGCTGAAACGTTGACCATGGACTACCACAGAGGTGCTGGCGTTGAGGTAAGTTTAAATATGATTTTTTTTAAAAAAACCTTATCATGAGACATTGTTTGTATTATTTATCGAGTACTATTTTGTCATAGTGCTTGTTTGGTGAAAATTAAAATTTAGATTTTAATTTAAATTAAAATAAATAATTAATTTAAACCACATATTTTATTAATTGTTATAAAAATTTAGTAAAAATCTGATTTTAATTCCCCATTAAACAGGGGCCAAATATTGTTCTTGCCCATTTAGCAATGTAGATTGAACATTATTAAAAGAAACAAAAAAAGGTTAAAATTTTGTTCTTGTCCGAAGATTTGTATGCCAAATATTTACTACTAATCCTTTGTGTATTAGTCTTCCTAATCAATAATTATCCACTCATTTCTGAACAAAGCCCGAGCCCTGAATGCTTCATATTTTAGTCCAACCAAGCCACAAGCATAAATTATTCTAATTGATAAAAATAATGTTACCCCGATGGCATGACATACTATTATGGCAGAGGATAATGGGCTGATTCAAAATTCTAATACCACCTCAATTTAGCTATTATCTCCTTGCGAATGTTCTGCAAACTTGTTGTATGAAGTCCACTTCCGATTTATAGATATAATCTCGAAAACTTGCCCTGTTTTACGAAATTTTGTTAAAAACAATGGGATTCATGTTTGCAAAAAGCAACTCTCTTCTATTTCTGATATATGGTAAAATTCCACTACAACCACTACACCACAGTATGAATTGCATTATTTTTGGTGACGTGTTTTAAAATGATATTGTCGCAGGTGAGAATTGCTAGGATCTTTAACACATATGGACCTCGTATGTGCATTGATGATGGCCGTGTTGTTAGTAACTTTGTTGCCCAGGTATATTTCAGATAATTATATTTATTTAGTCGTTTTTCTACTCTAATTTCCCAGAATTAGACTTGTACAGTAACCAGGAAGTTCGAGATTATATTATCCGTTTGAAACAGAATTTAGTTGATGTTAAATTTATAGAGAATAAGACTTAATGTGTTGTTTCTAGGCTTTGAGAAAGGAACCACTGACAGTTTATGGTGATGGGAAGCAGACAAGAAGTTTTCAATATGTCTCTGATTTGGTAAGAAGTTTCAAATGTGATTATTTAATCTCTATTTTTCTTTTCTTTTTCCTACTTTCTATGTTCAACATATTTATGCCTTAATCAACCTCTTAATTCCTCATAATATGCAACTGCATTGTGAATTGAATTTGAATTTATTAAATTTAAGAGAGGGTGGTGATATTATTGTGTTCAAGTTCTTGGACTCATTAATGTTGTGTAAATAGGGATGTAAAGGAAGACTGTTACACACATGTTTTTTCTTAGTAATTCTAAGAAGGAAATTAACTACAAAATTGAAGAAAACTGTCTTGTTCGGTGGTAGTTGCCCTTGGCCCCGATATACTTCACAGCTCTAAACAATGAGTAGTAGAAGACCATGATTATTGTTCTGACTGAGGACTCTACACTCACAGAATTTTGCTAATATATTTGCTGATTACACTTGTTGACAATGCTCATAAATTATAATACATAAAACGGCTTGTAGTGGTTACTTGTAATTTGTGTTTCGTTGGGAAGGTTGATGGCCTGATGCGGTTGATGGAAGGAGAACACGTAGGACCTTTCAATCTTGGAAACCCTGGTGAATTCACTATGCTTGAACTTGCACAGGTATGCCATGCTTCTATTTCCTGACGTTGTGTGGAATTATTACATGCCAGCTTTTCACGTACTTGGCACTCTACTCTTCTGCAAAAAGCTTTTCAGGAAACTATCATTTAGACATCTTGGTCGAGTAGTTTAACTCATACTGGGTCGTAAGGGTGTTGGAGAACTGTTTTTTCTAGTCTTACCTCAAAACATTGAATTTAAAAGGTTAATATAGCCCTGAATAGTGGATGAAGCAAGTATGAAAAATTGAGGCTTTATCTTTTATGTCACAAATGGTCAAGTTTTTCTCGTAGGAGACTCCAAGATCTTTTCCCATTATATGCTGTTGGGTACACTGGACTAGACACTACATGTCTTTCCTGAATCATGTCTCCCGAGATCATTTTGAACAATCCCGTTATTCTATTGAAACACAGGTGGTTCAGGAAACAATTGATGCAAATGCTAAGATAGAATTTAGGCCCAACACGGAGGATGATCCTCACAAGAGGAAGCCTGACATCTCGAAGGCCAAGGAGTTTCTCGGTTGGGAACCAAAAGTACCTCTACGGAAGGGTCTTCCGATGATGGTTTCCGACTTCCGGCAACGAATCTTCGGTGATCACAAGGAAAATGCTGCCTCGGCATAATTAGGATTTTATATCTTTGTTACCTATGAAGATTGTTGAATCCCAGCATTCCAACAAGGATAGCAGCCAGCAGGTGCAGGGTAAAATCATATGCGCAGCACCTTACATTCTCGTTCTGTTTTTTAATGTTTTCTTAGTATTTGTCTGGTTTTATTTTAGGTGCCATTGGCCCTATAATGTTTTGGTAGTGTTAAATGACTTTTCACAAATTTTCAATGGATTAGCGTTTACTATGCTGGTGACCTGTATTGGCACCCAAAAATATAAATGAATTCATTCTATAGAAATAGGCTTAGGTGTCCTATTTTAATGGATTTTAAAAGATTATAAATTATATTAAATCTATGGATTATATTCATAAGAATTTCATTAAAAATAATAAAATTTCAAGAGTTTGATATGTGTATTTTTAAGTTTAAAAGTCATCCAAATCACTTGAAATTCTTTTATTAATAATAATAAAATCCTTATAAATTCATGAGGGACACCTAAAATTTAATAGATTTCATTAAAAATTATTAAAATCATAATTGAGGATACCTGAGTTTACAAGGACTTTTAAAATTCATTAAAATATCCCTAATATTTTTTAATGTTTGAATGTTGACTTTCAATTTCTATAACAGTTGAGTAGCAAACAGTTGTTCTAAGATTTTGTTAACTGATCGGGTGTATCTCAAATGAGCGTTGGAAAAAATATTTTCAAAAACCTCCCCACAGAAGGCATAGTTTTATGTTATACCACCACTTTTTAATTTCACTGAAGAACTGTAATTATTTTCAATTATCACACTTGTGTCCTTAATTTTTTATTACATTTTGACCCCCATTAAGTCAAATTTTTTTTTTAAACTCATTTTCGGTCACACATTCACAAAATAAAATATTTTACACGTAAATTCAAAATATTTTTATACTTTTTAACCGCACATTTTCAAAAAATCATCATTCCAAAACTCGTTTTCCTTAAAAAAAAATAAAATAAAATAAAAAAACTAATTAAAATGGATGTCAAACAGGAGCTCAATCTTGTATTAGATAGTATATCTGGTCCATGTGTAAATATTTTGTTACACTTTTATATTTGCTATTCTTTTACCTATTTGAAAATATGAAGGACAAATATGTCTTTTTATTTTCCATTGATGAGCTTTTTAGGTGAAATTGTAAGACAAGATGTATTAATTAATAGAAAATTGAGTGCATAAGAGCAACAATTAACAAATTTTAGGAATCTTTAGTACAACTACAAAGTGGTCGGACGAAATAAACTATAGTGACAATATAACCACCATTTAGCGAATCATAATAGTCAAGGAGAGTTTATCTGCATTGATTTGGCCCTATTCTTCTTCTTCTTCTTCTTCTTATTATTTTGTGTTTTACAAGAATCAGTCCAGTGACAAAAATTGCCTTTGATATGGATAAAAATTGAAAGGTATTTATAAAAAAAAAAAAATTAAAACGAACGGATTATCCTTAACAATATAAAAGAGCGAGTTTACGTCTGCACACGTGTCGCAATTTCCTATCGTCAACCATTACAACGTTGTTTCAGAGTTTTCCATTTCTTTTCATTTGTCAGTTTTCATTTCATTCCCCAAATCAAACCGTGAAACTGAAGCAGCCTGAAAATCTTTGAGCTTCCATTTCGCTTCTCCTCCAACGATTTGAGTTCCCAAAGCAATACAACCGTCGAGAAATCGCAGGAGACATAGTAGCAATGGAGACACCAGAAGTAAATAATAAGGCATCAGAAATTGCGATGATATTCGAACTGATTGATCTGTGATTTACAGATTTAGTATTGTGAATTAATATGATGAATAATGAAGTTAATGACGAATTTTCAAGAAGCTGGAATTGAATTGATTGTATAGAAATTGGGTTTAAAAAAAAAAGGCTCGAGTCTCCGTGAGGCATGAAGACACGGGTCATGTCTCTGTGCGAATCCAGTTTTATTTTATTTTATTTTTTATAATATTGAGATACATTTAGCCTAAAATGCTCTAGTGGAGAGAAAT
>CAIGRS010064182.1:0-13483 GCA_903798395.1 Fraxinus floribunda | reverse complement strand
GCCGCATGGAATTAAAGGCTTAAGACCGTATGGAACAAATGAAACTTCCTCCAAACAACTTTCAGTATTTTGGCCATAACTTTCTCTATCGATATTCGATTGAGGTGATTAAAAATGATTTAGAAAGGTAACTTAAAGGGCTACAACTTTTATTCAAAAACTATCTTCGAATTCGATCATTTTCTATGTCCAAAACTGGTCTCAATATGGGGCTGAAAATCGATTCAAAACTTTTCAGCTTGAAACTTGATATGTGATAATATCAAGTTGACCTTTAACACTCTTGAATTTTTATCTCAAGGTTAGAAACAAGTTTATAGTATTTTCTCTTTAGTCCCTAAACTTTCACTTTCTTCCATTTTGGTCCCTTTTCACCTATTTCTTCCAAATTACGTCATATCCATAGAATCACCACTTAAACCAAAATATGAGAATACTAAGTACATTTAGGCACAAAATAAACATACGAGCCCATAAAATAAGGAGGGAAAAATATGTATTTTACATTCCTATCAGGTGGCAATTGGGTTTAGAAATTTAAAAATACATTACTTTCAAGCTTATGAAATATGCTTTCATGCTCACAATGGCAGGAGAAAATTCAACAACATTTATGAAGGGAAAGTTACTGAAGAGACTAAACCATATTGTACCATTACCAAGCGTATATAAAGATAGCATTAGAAGTGTCTTCAATCTCTCCACTGTGAGACAACCTATTATATAATAAGTTCAATTTATCTTTTATCGTGACACATGAGCAAAACTAAATTTGAACCTGAATGTTAGGAGTGAAGTGACTCTGATGACCAACAATAGTAGCACCATGGTACGCACTTAACAATATACTTATGCGATTTAAGAATATGTTTGTCATAAAAAACAGTGCAGATGCTTGTTTTCAAAATTGTGAGTAAGAACGGAAGAAGGCAAAGAATAGAAAACAAAAAACTGTAAAAGTCGAGTAAAGAAACCTTACCAATGAGAGTTTATTATGCTGACAATTATGAACTCAAGAGTGGTAATAGAAAGGATGAATGAATGGTGACAACTTTGCCAATAAAGCACCAAAAAAATGAATGCTAATTTGTCTCATCAATAAATTGGCATGTGGTATTATCAAGCTAATAAAGAGACACAAAGACAATATAATAATTGTATACTCATTGTTAATCTATCAACATGCTTACTGAAGATACGAAAACCTAAAGAATGCACGTCGCTAGCATCCCCAAAATGTAGACGCTATATTCAGCAAGGACTGAATATACAAGGGAAAAATCACATGACATGGCTTTTTGCAAAGATGTGGAGTAAATTAGCATAGATTGCCAAACTACATTCATAATTCAAATGCGAAAAATTGGATATACATAAGAATTAACAAAAATTCAGAGTATTGCTCACGAAGTTTGCTTTCACTAACAAATTATCATGATAGTGTTCAATCATACATCATTGAAAATGTTGGAAAGTAAAAGATGAAATAGAACAAGCTAATTTGACGCCATTACTTAAATAATCTATCAATCGGAAGGAATGTAGCATATAAGATTCTTCTATAAATTTCATATGCTTAAAATTTCCATTTAATAACTTAATGACGAATCTAAAAAAACATAGCAGAATTCTAACTATAAGAAACTATATTGTACATTTGTATTTATAGAACCAAAATGGTATAAGCATTGCTTAAATGGTTAATTGCTACGTATTAAATCCAATATTTCATGATAAACAATATTTTTTGTGCAACAAGTATGTAATTTATGTTTGACAGAAGGTTTAATCAAAACTTTTATATTTCCTCTTGTTCTAGCCTTGGATAATGCAACATATAATTGACCATGTGAGAATACAGGTTCAGGAAGATATAAGCCAACAAAATCTAGATTTTGACTTTTAGCTTTGTTAATAAACATAACAAAACAAGAACACATTGGAAACTGAGTTCTTTTAAATGGCACCGACTGTTTATCGCTTTCAAGTGGAATGAATGGAATCCTAGGTAAAAATACTTGTTTTCCACAAAATTCTCCTATTCCAATTTAAGCTAAAATCATATTTTGTTTAAAGTCACGAAAAATAAGTATAGTCCCGTTGCATAAACCTTCAGAAGGATTAATATTTCTAAGCAACATAATTGGACAATTTTTTCAGCACAAGTTTATGTAGAGGGATATCATTCGGAGTTAGAGTGTTCAAAAATCTTCATGAATGAATCCTTCACTTTTATCAATGACTTTATCAAAACTAAAATACATAAATTTCTCTCATGGAATGTCTTTAAGTAACATATTATTTATTAAATCTACATATTCATTTTTTGGGGCTAAAATAATTTTATTCATCATAATATTTAAATTGTCACCAAATGTCTGAAAATTGGGAAACACAATGTTAATTGATTCTCCTAATGATTTTAATTTGTCTTCGAAATTGATAATGATATCTTGAAGAATCATTTGGCATGAATGTTGTTTCTCAATTCCGTTCCCAATGTTCAATAAATATTCGCAAAAGAAATGATCTAATTTAGCTTTCATATTTTAGAGTAATGGTAGTTGTGTAAAAAGAATGCCATAAATGTGAAAAAACTAAACTCGCCTTCATTATGTCGTCTTTTGTTCCTCTTTGCACAACTAGTAAAACTTGGCGAAAATCTCCTCCACACACAATGACTTTTCTACCAAATGGTAATTGACATTCAGTAATGTCTCTTAACAATTTATCTATAGCTTCAAAAGCACATTTATGAACCATTGATGCTTCATCCCAAGTTTACCAAGTGCAGATTGTTTACTTACAGAACATTGCATATCTGAAATTATTTCAAGCGGATTGAATCGCGAATGTCATGTTCGACCATCTGGTAATAAAGATGCTGCCACACCTAATGATGCAGGTGCTAATGCAATAAGATTTCGAGATCGTACAACAGCAAGTATTACTTTACATAAATATGTTTTTCGGTACCTCCTGGACCATCAATAAAAAACATTTCATTCTTATCGTTTAAAACACAATCTAGAATAATATCATAAGCACTTACTCGCTCTTTACTTAAATTCTTAGTACAATCGATGTCTAACCCATCATTAATATTTGTAGTCTCTTTAGCAATCATAGTTTCAAACATATCATTATCGTTGACAGTANTATCGTTTAAAACACAATCTAGAATAATATCATAAGCACTTTGTTGCTCTTTATTTAAATTCTTAGTACAATGCATGTCTAACCCAACATTAATATTCGTAGTTTCTTCAGCAATCATGGTTTCAAACATATCATCATCGTTGACAGTAAAATCAAAATCTACCAACCAGTAATCATTTATACTTTTACCAACATTCTCTAAGAAAGAACTTATACAATGCAAAGCTTTCATCTCAGCATCATGTTGTGCTAAACCTTTATGTAAATAATCTTCTATCATAAAACCCTTAAATTTGTCCCACAAAATTTTTGGCCTTGTACGGCTACATAAAGTCAAGACCAATGCAAAGAGTCGGCACAATAATATGGGGATTTGATAAGTTATAACATAAAGTCAATACATTGGCAAATAGTCGGCACAATAATATGGGGATTTGATAAGTTATCGCTTCAGTTAAATACATTTCAGAATAGTTATTTCCACTAACAAGATCATGTAAAAGTGCTGCTTCACGATAAGTAGACAGAACAACACCATTAATTGTTCTAATTATCAAAAGATTTTGTCCCTTTAATATGATTTTGTAACACTCGTAAAAATATCTCTCACTCTCAGATGGATTAGCAGCGACTATTCTACCAATAACATTTTTCTATTTTCGAGGACTCCAAATTTGAATGGATGCATCCCATACAAAATGTGTAGGAAATTCTTTGTAGAGTAAAGTCCTTGCCATTTGATTTGACATATTCATTTTAAAAAAAATTAGTTAACATTGTTTGGCGAACAAAGTTTTTATTTATAAATTTTGATAGATCATCTGTCTCACTGTATGTAACTAACTGAGCATCCTTAGTATGTAACTGTAAAGAAACTATTGCAGGAGACATATCGAATAAATGAAAACTAAATATCCTCCACATAGTTTCAGGTATAGATATTTATCTAGTTGATTGGTAAATTGTAATCTCATTAATAAAGTGCTCATTTGTTTCTTTATTGAGTAAAATGAACCCGATCATGCCCTTTATATAAGTACTTGTATAAATATTTAACAGCTTTAACAGAAGAGCATATCTCTACATTAATGTGGCAATCATATTTAGCTAAAATGTAAGGATTATATGGTACAACTCATGTATTTTCTAATAAACAGCCTCTTACTTTAACGCTTGCACCATCATTGCGATGCTTATAAAGTGGGTATGAATGACCTAACAAAGTATGTTGAATGTATTCTTTTGTGTATTTATTTTTACATACATGATTGTTTTCCATCCAAACATTGTTAGGATTCAAATGCCCACAAGGACCATGCATCATATGTTTTACAACAGCATGTAAGTGAGGATATTTATTTTGGTCCAGTATTTCACATGAGACAATTTCGTCAACTTGTGAGGGTTTCTAATCTTAAAACTTTGTTTAAATACTAGGCGAAAATGAGTATGAGGTAATCCTCTTTTTTGGAATTCAATCACATAAACATATGCAATGATAGGACCTAACAATTCTTTCTTAATCAAATCTATTTTTCAATTCTTCAAGTTTGGCACGAAATATGTGCACTAACAAATCTGGCCTATTTTGTATTTCATCATTATGTTTTAATTCAAGTTTTATTTCAGGCCAATTTGGATTACATGTCATTGTCAAAAAGATATCAGGTTTTCCATATCTCTAAAGACGTTACATCCATATATCTTTGTCATATTGCTATGACCTGGAATAAATCCAACAGGCAAGACTATTGATTTACCAATTTTGTAACCTCTGTTCCCACCATTTTGTATACTGTCTACAATTCCCTGATAAAGTTAAGCTCTCATAGCTTTTTGATTATTGCGAAAAACGTCTAATCTTGCAATTTCGATTTTAACATTCATGTCCACTACATATTATTGTAAAAGTCTGCCAGTATGTAGAAGCACAGAATTGTCTATTGACCTATTTGGATTTTGTAAGAGTAATACTCACGACAAAATACAGTCATTCATTTCTTCCATGCCTTTAAAACTACAAAAAATAAAAAAATGAAAAATGAAAAATACTCCCAAGATAAATACATTTATTTACTAAGAATAAATCACTATAATTAACTAGAGCCTTGCTACTTGTACATAATTTTGTGTACATCAAGGTATCCACCCCCTCACATAGGAGTGGGGCCCACTTGGAGATAATATTTTTTTATCCAAATGGATCCCACCCTCATGTGAGAGGATGGATACCTTGATGTACAAAAAATTATGTACAAGTAGATAAATTCAATTAACTATAGTTAATAAAATTTACCATGATCTTCTATTTTCAAAAGTTTGATCCGTTGAATTCACATTTTAACGTCTACTAAATTTTGAGGGACTCGAACTTGTGAAGCATTTATGTTTACCTTCTACCTTCATGTCATCCAGGTTCTCCATACGGGAAAAGTAATATATATTGAAGTGGATCATAACAACCATAATAGTATTGAACTTTATATGCATTACCTGAATGTCCATAACTTAATAGTATTGAACTTTATATGCATTACCTGAATGGATCATGCCTTAGTAAAATACAACATGATTCTAAATTAGTAACTTCACTTAATGATCGAAAGAAATTACAATATGGATTTTTTTTAAAAAGTATCTATCAACTTTCTTAAAGTCAATTCACAAAACTTGTCTGAATTGTTGAGTCTATTATGAATTTCATTTTCAGTATCGTAGAAGTATAACTGTAAATATGTAGGATTCTCATCAATCGGTACAAGTGGGTTTATGAAATGGTACACTTGTCCTTGAACTCTGAAAGTATAGATACGTTTATTATTTTTACACAACTCTCCATATTTAACACCAAACAAAGTGAATGCAAAATGAATGTTGTAACTACGAACAACTTTTTTTAAAAGCGAGAACCTCTTCTGGTTTAGAAGTAAATAATTCCTATAGTTCAGAAGGCATATTAATTGTAATTTCACTCTCCCATCACAACAATAAAAGCCCTTGGTTTCTCTATAGAAATTTTTTGCACCACAATGTATATAAATTGTACAAGATGGCAAGACATAAGATTCAACATGAATACTTTCTGTATGAATTCTTTCAATACATTCACCAGTAAAATGAACATTTGATACATATTCATATCACACATAATCATTTTCATTGGATTCTCAATAACACAATTTTCATGAACAGATATTTCCATAGTATGTAACAGAAAGAAGGAAAAAAAATAATTTAAAAAAGATTGTAAGAGGAAAAGATTAAGATAAATATGAATAACACCATAGATTGGGCAATTGTAATGCGAGGCAGGTGAAAAGTAGCATTTTTTTTTAAAAGGTTGATTTTGTAAACAATTCAAGTACTAGGAAAAATATTGCATATAAGCATAACATGCACCTAAAACAAAGGAAACCTAAGTGAAAATCAAAGAATTTCACAATTAGAATGGACCTGAACTAAGCTAAGGACCACATGATCTTTCCTGTGATAAGTCACCAATGCTTGTAGAAACTTCATCAACTACAAACAAGGATAAAGTAAATAAATTAACGAAAAAATTAATAAATATACATAGAACTATAGGTAATAAAATGTATATTAGAGTAATGAAATGTACAATAGATGATAAAACAATATTTGACACAGAATGAGAAAGTAACAAAAAATAGCACGTGATATGCAAGATCATACCCTTAATCTTTTTATGCATATTGGCATCTTCACAAATATAGGACGAACAATTTTCTTCTACAATCACCGCACTTTCTTCAATACAATTTCATATGAAAAAATTCAATAAAAAGGACAGTACAATTGAAAAACGTATAAACACGGTCTTAAAGTGCAAGACTGTAAGTTGAGCCTAATTTATTAATAAAGACAAACCTCTTAATCTAAAGCTCCGTGCACATCAATCAGGTTGCATCTCATACCTTAGATTTTTCGATTGAACATTCTCTACTTGTGTACAAACCTGCTTTCTTTTTGATTGAGCACACTTGTTACTAAACCAATCGCGAACATTTTCTCAGAGATATGAGTATGCGGCGATAATCAAGAGACTATTTGTACAATTTCTGCATTGCTTGGAGTTTTATTCCCTCCATCAAATATGCATTGAAGAATATCAAGTTGTGCAGAGGTAGGGATCCAACATTGTCTTCCCATCTCGGCAAATAATCAATAATACAAATATATCTGACTTTAGAATTTGAGGGTAAGCTACACATAAATTTAAGAAAGTAAATAAATTAACTAACATTTCAAAATAAGGTATTAACCTCAATTCTAAGTCAAAAGGATTCTCATAGAGACTATTAATGCTCTTTCCACAGAATACTCAACATTTTTCTTTCAACATCTCAAATTTCAAGTCGATTTCATAAGTTTTGTCCTAACAAAAGTGTAATTTCTATACTACTTTACTGATGTCATAATCTTTGCATTTCTAAAATCTCAATCTAAGGTATATTTAGCCATGTCAACGAACCGAGCTGAGCCATAAGCCGAAACTCGAAGCTCGAGCCAAAAAGGTTCGAGTTTTTTTTTTGCCCGAGCAGAGCAAAAGCTTGGCCAAACGATTCCAGCTCGAGCTGAGACACGAAACCTGAGCTTTCGGCTAGAGCCTTAGCGGGCCGAGCTAGCTCGGGTGTCAAATCTAAATTAATCTCTTAAAGAATTTAAAATTTGTACAATTTATAGGTACTATAAATTAAATAAAAGTTTAAACCCTCGTGCGTTTAATTTTTTTTATTGACAGGCTCGACTCATACGAGCCGGCCCGGGCTTGAGCAGACGCCCCAAAATGGGGCTCGACCCAAGCTTCTGCTTGGTTCCACCGAGCCATGAGCTGGTCCGACTCAAGCCCTTTTAGGGGCCGAGCTCGAACCGTCCGAGCTAGCAAGCTATTTTGTCATCCCTAGGTATATTGTTCTTGTTTTTGTAAACATTGTGGCAGCCTTTTATTCAACAAAAACATAGATTCCATGGTAGTTTGAGATGAATTTTTTTTTTTGGATTTTGACATGCAAGCTTATAACGCCTCATGATTTTTTGTCCTTGTGTATCTACTATTAAATTCAACTATGTAAGTTAGTCAAGATATATATGGAATTAAAGATAAGTATAATGAAGCCACAAATATCCTTGAATAGAAAATGCAGAATCGAACTTTTCATTATCACCTTAAGGTACGTTTGCCTTCCATTTTCTTGCTGATTCCTGCCAATTATTTAGAGCCTGTTTGGTAGAGATTAAAATAGGATTAAAATTGAAAAATTAGCCGTTATTGTTGACTTTTATTAGACGAGTAAGACCCAATAACGACTATATTTTCAATTTTAATCGGCTTTTGATAGCTCTACCAAACAGGCTCTTAATGTTAAATTGTAAATTGTATTATGTAAGCTAGTAAACATATACATGGAATTAAAGATAATGAAGCCACAGATATCCTTGAATAGAAAATACAGAATTAAACTTTTTATTATGATATGTTTGTCCTCAATTTTCTTACTAATTCCTACCAATTATTTAAGGTAGATTCAGCGTTGAAATGTACAATTGTTACCAACTATGGGTTATTTGCAACTTAATCATCCTTTGAATCATGTGGTTAATCAGTACTTTAAAATTTTAGCGAAGCATTTGAACAAGCAGAGATCCACACTACATAAAGGGCAAGAGAAGTGATATAAACATCGAGAAGATTAAGAAGCCTAATTTGTCTTTGCAACATCCACTGCTCACTTGTTAAGTTTAAAACTATAAAAATGAAAAAGTGTGGTGGGAAAAGATTTAAGAAGCTTGGATTTTGGCGAATCTCAGAGAGCAATACATTATACATATTTGGATTGAACAACTGCAGAGAGTCCTAACCGATCTTAGCATTACATTATATTTGCATTGAATAAATGTAGAAAGAAATAGCAATACATTATACATATTTGCATTGAATAGATGCAGAGAGAAATTACCGATTAGAGGAAGTGTACGAAATCTTGAAAATTGTTCAACCAGAAATTCAGAATTTAGTATGAGATTAACACTGAAAATTAAAATTGAACTTTAGAAATTGTTAAGGGTTAAGTTTTTGCGGAGAGAGGAGAGTAGACTGAGGAATGTAAGTGGGAGTAAATTGAGAAATTTGTGCGGACAAGAAGAAGTTGGATTGAAAAGGCATGGCCGGGTGACATCTAAAAATGGATGAATCAACAATGAACGGGCTTGGTTAAGACAAACTAAAGATGAAGTACATACATCTTGTCAATTTATTTTAATATAATATATTAGTAAAAATAGTGCGATATGATGTGAAGGAAAAAATTGTGAAATACACAGTCTGCACAGTGCGGAGAATTTTTCGCGCATGTGCGCGAAAGTCTCCGTCAAGCGTGGACGACTCTCCACACTGCGCGGACACTCTCCGTGCGCTGTACGGAGACTTCTCTCCGCGCACGCGGAGAGTGCATTCCACATTTTTTTTATTTGTTTTCTTCTTTTTGTTTTAACTTGTTAACACCTATATTAATATTTTAGTCACTTGAAACCAAAAATGTCATTGGCCCCTTATTAAAAATCACATATTCCCTCGTAAATTACATATAGATTTTTTTTAAAGAATTTTCTTATTTTTTATGCATACATTCTAATTATTTTTAAATATATATTATTTTTACAAAAACTCTATTTTAATGACTGAATGGGGGTAAGTGAAACTGCAAATTAGTAAACATGTATTCCAACCGAAGCCAGAAGAAGACATTTAAGCACATTGCAACAATTTCATATTTAGCGATTCAAAACTCCAACATAGTCTTAATAAAAATGAACGAACTTCAATAAAGATACTGGATATTCGAAATTACATTTACTATGATCCGAACTTTCAATTATAAACATGTTCTTTAGTTAGTCTTGTGCAACGCACGGGCTAGGTAATATTAATGTGTTAAATGTAACAAACATTTTATAATTAGTAATTTGAATAAAAAAATTAGTATAAAATGTTTCGCTACATTTTATACATAGAAATCTCAAATCTACGCATAAATGGAAATCTCCACTTAAATCTCAAATCAATTTTCTTGAGTTCATGAATAGCATACCAGAAGTTCACTTCAGTTGTCAAATAAATGGTGGATACCGCAAAATGTAACAACATTTTCGTGAATGTGGAAAAGTTGTTTCTTACTATATGAGCTGTTATATTAGTTGTCAATTTTCAAAGCAAGAGAAATTTCCTTGGTTATGCCATTTTGGGATTTGCAGTAACAAAGAAAGAATTGCCTTGAATATATACTATGAGAAATAACTGATAATAAATTTTATTACAATTAGATTAATTCAAATTACACATACTTGAAGAATAAAGCTATTATTATTCAAGACGATGAAGTCCTTCGAAAAAATCTTAATAGAATAGGCAAGCCACTTGATGGAATGTCAAGCTACGAGTTGTGTAATGCACTACTTAACAAAGTCCATTTGGGTAGTTTCTCTGCTCCCACCTAAGCAAAAAAAAATTATGAGAAATAAGTTTTCGCACATTATTGCATCATTATTCAAAGAGAAAGGGAAAAATAATTAACATACATGTCTTCATGCTTTTGACCATTCTCCATCCCATTTTGTGCCCCAGGCAATTTAGCTTCTACCGTAACCTTTGCGTCGGCAAACTCTACATGCATTAAGATCAAATGAATTTTCAACCTATATAAGTTCACCAGATTAGAAACTATGACAAGACCATACACATAAAAAAACGAAAACCTTAGAAGAAAATACATTTTTAGTAAATTTGTTCCCAATTCCAACAGCCTATTTCGCACTATGTCCCACCTTTTTGGCACCTACTAAATCAGATGTATGAGCAGCATTTTCGTGCTTAAACTTGAATTCAGCAGATTAAGTAGCAGTTTTAGCTTGTTTGTAGTTGGAAAACCACTCCTTTTCTAGAATGAGAAGGCCATGTGCTGATGATAGTCATATGGCTACAAATCAAGAATATCAACTTATAACGAAATTAGAATTTCAACAACAAAAATGTAAAACACAAATAATGTGCATAGTTTAGGAAGCTTTAGTTAATGAAAAGTTCTTAACAACTTCTTTTGCTAAGCTTAAAAAGATTATCTATAAGTAAATAAATTACTTCTTTAACAACACGGCTTTAGCACGAAAAGTTTATTAACCTTAACCAAACATGCTTTAAGTAAACCTATGAAGTCATTAGAGAATTACCATATGTGAATAAATTCCCTTGAGACTGCGAGTGAGATGGCTTCCACCCATAACACAAAGAGCTAATCAAACACAAAAAATATAAACATTAAATAATGAATTAAAGGTGTAGTAAGAAATAGGAAACGTTTTCCAAACTCTAATGGTCTTACTTAAAATATGCTCATATAAGGCTATTTCAAAGGTGGACATTTAACATGTGTATAAATACGAAGGATTGATTTCATATGTTACCTTTCTATTTGTAATTGTGGGAGTTTCTTCAGATGTTGAATCTAATGAGTAATAACATATGTTTCAAGCAGTTTTTTTGCACAAATATGGTTATTCATAAGTATTAGGATCAACGAGGATATAGAAAGTATTCATTGTAGCAAATATCTATTGCAGTCTTTCGTCTGTATATATTCATCATGTCTAGAGAAACTGATTTTACTGGATATCCAAGAATGAAGTATTCTATGTATTTGAGCAAAAAAAAATGCACTGTTTAGCCTATGAAAGAAAAAGTTTTATGTTAGATTAGATTAGTACCAAAAATGTAAAATTAAAGTAAACAGAAAATGAAATATTATAGTAAACAATAAATATTTTAAATACTCACCCATTATTTGTACAGGGTAGGTAAGGCATGATGTCCAATTCCATTTGTTTGTTTCTATTTTTCCTTATATCTCGTCTGATGGAAAACTCTGAAGACATTAATAATGTTTGGACTAAATTTAGCCCCTGTTTGGTGCACATTATTTTCAAAAGAATACATTTTTTTGGTTGATGTGATGGGGAATATGTGGTTGAAAATGAAGGAAAAGTTATGGATGTGATGGAAAATATTATTTTATTGAAGAATGTGTAGTTGAAAATGAGTAGAAGAATGAGAATGAAAAAAATAATGTGAATCAAACAAGGGTAAGATACTACATTTACACGTGCCCTTAGCTGTTGTAGTGTATGAACATTGTGGCTACAACCATATATATGAAATTCCATTCGCGAAAATTCGAGTGAATTGTCCAAATAGTCACTGAACTTTACGCCGTGCTTCTAAGAGGTCACTGAACTTTTAAAATCACTCAAATCTTCACTGAACTTTGCAAAAAGTTTATACGAGGTCACTGAACTTGAAAAATCACTTCATTCATCACTGAATTCTCCCATAGGTCACTAATTCAGTGATCTCCTAGGAAACCTTTTGCAAAGTCTGGTGATCTTGTAGAAACCTTTTGCAAAGTTTAGTAATGAATGAGGTAATTTTTAAAGTTCAATGACTTCGTGAAAACCTTTTACAAAGTTCAGTGATCATTTTGGTGATTTTTAAAATTCAGTGACCCTTTGAGAGCATGGCTTAAAGTTCAGTGCATATTTGGACAATTCACAAGAAAGAAATATCAATTGTTGCCTAGATACGAGCATGAAATTAGTAGATAATTGCATGTTATCTATGAATGACCAGTTGTTGATAAATTGCAATTTATGTATTCTTCTAAAATAGTTAAATCCAGTGTATACTTGCACTTCTTTCTTGTATGCTTCTTTGTAACATCATCTTGCGAGTATATTCATTTTCAAATTCGAAGTCTAGAATTTCATATTCTTTTGAAAGAATGGTGCAACCGTCCTTGATAAGCCGTCTCAACAGTTTTAACTCAGATGTCCATAGGATAATTTTCTAAAGGATAACCTGTAGATGGTGTTGAAGACTGTATCTTTTTTTCTTTAGCTTTTTTTTTTTTTTCCTTTTGTCAACCTTTGAACATCTTCAATCTGTTGAGATGTTGATGCATGTTTTGGAACTGGACTCCTATGGAGAGGAACATCATATTGGAGGGAAGCTATAACAACTTCCATGTTTGATTCCCAATCTGATATTTTGTTTAGTATATTGCTATTTTATTCATCAATATAAGATCTCACTGAACTTAAACCGGTATCCACATAATTTTGCATGCTAGATTGCATACCTTGGTAGTGTTCTTCTTACCACTGTTGTTGCTGTTGAAAGAATTGTTTTTGATTTCAGAAGTGTTTGGCAGTAGACTTTAGTGGTGGCATTCAAGCCGAGCGGCTCGTCGGCTCGTAC
>CAIGRS010064178.1:0-11599 GCA_903798395.1 Fraxinus floribunda | reverse complement strand
AATCAAAAATCAGGTTTTATCATTTCTAATTAATAATGATATTATAAAATTAAAATAACCTATATACCCACCCTACTACCTACCTCCACCAAATTTATTTTAAATATGAAACCCTAAATCTATCCAAACCTAACACAATCCATTTCATTTCTCTCCTCTCACCATTTCTCCCAATTGGTCGTCACCTCCACTACCACCTCTCTCCACCACGCCGCCGCCCGCCATCTCCTCCCTCATCCTCTCCCTCCCACTCCCACTCCCAATCCCAAGAACTATTCCGTCGTCTGGGTATCTTTATCTAGCATGCCATGGCATACTTGCACAATTGCGATGTTGTAGCTTCACCGGAATAACTCGTCCCAACAAAATCTACCGAGGATCCATGGGGGCTCACCACCATTTGCAACCGATTACTCTTTCTTTACATTCCTATAAACCTTGACTCTTACTTCTAGTTCGCTGTGGTTCTTCGACGGGTCATAATCGAAAGGGAAGTAGTCTATTATTGGGGAGATTTTATCTTTCTTTTCAGCAACAGTCTGGATTTTCACATCTATTTGCTCCTTTTTCTTTTCTTCATCTTTTTTCTCGATTTTGTAGCAGGGTCTGTTCTTCTTCTTCGTGCCGTACCTTTTCTTCTTCTAGTGATAATTTTTTCTTCTCTTTCAATTGTGGATTTGTGATTTTGTGGTTATTGATTGTGCGGTGTCGGTGATTGTGGATCTATGGTTGGTGGTGGAGGTGATTTTTGGGGTTTTTTTTTGTTGGTGGTGGGGTAGGTGGATTTGGTGATGTTGGAGATTGTTATGGTGTTTGTTTTGCAGTCGATTGGATATGGTGACGGCGATTTTGTTGTTAGTTGTGTGCAATGGCTGTGGCTGTGTGGCTGTGGGGGTGGTCGTGGCGACGGTAATGGGTGGGATGAGATGAATTGAGGGTGGGTGTCTGTGACCTAAAAATTGTGACTGTGACTCACTGTAATGGAGTTATGACCAGTAAAAGTTTTGATTTCTTTGATCTGTGACATTTAAAAAATTTTAATTTGTGGTTGAAAAATAACTTTTGATCATAAAATTTTTGATTTGTGACGGGCGGGTGTCTGTGACCTAGAAATTATGACTGTGACTCACTGTAACAGAGTTGTAATCAGTAAAAGTTTTGATTTTTTTCAATTTGTGACCTATAAAAAATTTTAATTCCTAGTTAAAAAATAACATGTGACCATAAAATTCTTGATTTGTGATCTATAAATTTTTTGATTTGTGACATCGAAATAATATGTAACCAATTAATTTGATAAACTGTGACCCGAAATTAATTTTTAATTAATTAAGANTTGTCGGAATCGGATCAGTCGCCGGAATTAAGCGGCGGCAGAACGGTCACCGGAGTAGTCGTCGATCATCGAAGTAGTCGCCAGAGCAGTGATGGTGGTAGAGATGGAGGTGGGGTGGGGTGGGGTGGGGTAGATTAATTATATTATATTACAATTAAATATTTAATTTACTATAATAATTGTGAAATATAATTAATTAATTCATGAAAAACCTGATTTTTGAAATTTTAAACCTTTGAGTTTGATTTTTGATTTTGGGATAGATAAAACCTGAGTTGTGAATTTTTCCCTTATTGTAAACCATATGTATAATCCGTAAAAGTCGCAATCAAATGAAATGCCACATAATAGAATTATACTAACACTATGTCCATGAAATGATGATGAATTATACGTGTGAAATCAAGAACTCGAAGGTTTGGGAAAAATCATACCCCTCAATGCCAAGTAATTAATGTTCACTTGTGCATGCGGATATAAAATTTGCTATAATAGTTGTACAAGCATTTTGTTCGAGAATTGTATTATTGTCTTTTACAACACAAGTTGAATAAGAAACAAACCTAGTACTTTATTGGTATACGTTAAAATAGTTTATAAAGGATGGTTTGATATTTTGGAAAACGAGGTCACACTCGAGCTTTCATTCCCATCATCATATTGTTGATAAATTTCCTTGTGTCCTGTCATAAGAACTTGTAGTCTATATCATGACAAAGATAAGATAAAGATTTGTAACTTATAATATCAAAATATTGATAAACAAGTGTGGCACAAGTGCATACAACATATCATAATATTAAAGATCTGTTTGGGATAATTTCCGTTTCTAGAAGAATTATTTGAAACAAATAAAATAAAAATGAATTATATATCTCGTTGGAATGGAAGGAGAATAAATTTGGGAATTCAAAAGAATGTAATAAACAGAACGAGTGTTTATCACTTGATAGTTAAGTATAAGAACATCTTAAAAAAACTCTTCATTTTTAAAGATCATATTTTGTAATTTAGAAAGTATCTATAAATTTAGAGATAAAAAAATTTGAAGTACCCCAACAAGGTCTTTTTATATTAAACACTTAATTTTACTGCTCCAATTTTATTTTTTTATTGTTTCTTCCTACATTTTATTTTCATTGACTTTCATCCAAATTATTATATTATTTTTCTCTATTACAAATTGAAATATTATTGATGCATTTAATTATATAAAGTAAGATAGTTAAACCCACTTTTTATTTTAAAATGTTAATTTAAAAAGTCTATTGATCATAATTTTAAGGATTGACTCTTAAAAATAAGAATAATTCTACTTGTATAAGATGTCTAAAAGGGGGAGAGAGAGAGAGATTTTTTTTCCTTATTTGTCTAAATTTTAATTTTTTACTCAATCACATTTCACAATGTTATGTGTATGTAAACCATTATATAAATCATTATGTACATATAGAATGACAGTTAGAATAGAGACTATCTTATATTTGAAATAGAAAAAAAAATGATTGTTGTATATCACTATTTATCTAGCAGGTGTTTGGTGTAGATTAAAATCAGATTTTAAGTGGATTGTGATAGAAGTTTTTGAAATGTGTGGTAAAAAAAATGTGTGATCCATGAAAGATGTGGTTGATATTGATTATTTGACTTTGACTTAAATTAAAATCAGATTTTAATCCGGCCCAAACATGCCCCTAATCTTTTACATATTGATAATATATCAAAAAGAAAGTGCAGTAGATATATTTTATTTTTTTCCCTGGTTGGGAGATTTCGATTCAATCAAACATCGTCTATCAACTCTTGGTAAATTAATCCATAAATTGTGATATCATGTTATACAATGAAATAAAATTTATCGAATAAAAATTATAAACTAACGACGTCAAACTTTACGGTCAAACCAAAGGGAATACTAACTTCTCCGAATATTATGCTCTATGGATATTCCCAATTTCCCATGTGCCATTGTTCATTTACTTCGTCAAGCCATCGAATATTCTCTAAAAAAATCCACCTATACAAACAGTGTATATACACACACACACACACACCCAAGTACCAATAGCCATATTCCCCATTCTCCATCTTCTACGTTTTTCGGTTTTCTCCTTCTATTTTTGAGAGTTTTTATAGGGTGTGTGAGGGAACATGAAATTTTGGAAGATTCTGTGCAATCAGATAAATGAAACATTGCCAGATTGGCAAGACAAGTTCTTATCGTATAAAGATTTGAAGAAACAGCTGAAATTGATTTATCCCATACAAGGGTCGTGCAAAACTCATGAAAATGGTGACATTTATACTAATGGGAGGCCAAATAAACGGCCCAGATTGAGTGATGATGAAAAGGAAGTTGGAGATTCTGTGTGCGGAGGTGGTGACGATGGGGATGAGGTGACAAAGGAAATAATTGATTTTCTAGAGCTTTTGGGAAAGGAGATCGAGAAATTTAATGGGTTCTTCGTCGATAAAGAAGAATTTTACATTATTAGATTGAAGGTATTACCTTTCTTCTTTATTATTCTTATTTTTTGGTATTATTTTATGTTTTACGAGTATTCAATTTTTACATTTCTTTTGTCATTATTTCTGTTGGTTTTGGGTAGATTATGCATTTTAGGAATCCGTAAACTGCACCAAAAAAGGAGAAAGAAAAGGAAAGAAAATATGTGTATAAGGTCAAGAAAATAGGAGATAAAAAACAGATAATTTATATTAAAGTTACATGGTGTTTTAATGGAATCGTGTGGCCTGTACTGATGAAAACCTTTCTTACTATTTGAGTTTCGGTTGAATACAGATGCTAAAAGAAGAGGTTGCAGAAGCTAAGGATTCAGAGGTAGAGCTGATGAAAATAGGAAGAAAGATAGTAGATTTTCATGGAGAGATGATTCTGCTGGAGAATTACAGTGCTCTAAACTATACAGGTTCCAGCCGCTTATTTTGCCTTAATATTTGTAAATGGCTTGCTCCCTCTCGTAAATGTGCATAGTTATGTTAAGAGGATGGTTGTTATGGCTGATAATTGCCATTTGTTAAGTTATAGTGTAAGAGTTTTTGTTATCCATCTGCTCATCGTGAATGGTTACCATAACATTTTATCTCTTAATCTGATCATAAGTTGATCGGGAGCTTTCTTGACTCAAACATATGTATTTAAGATTAGGAGGAGGTCTGTTTGCAACCAAACTAGAAGATAAACCCTCTATTTTTATATTATTGGAACTTCCACATTTGAACTGCACTCATTTGTGTTAAGACCAAAGTAGTAGGCTCGGTTAACCACCATGGTGAAAAAACATTGTGGTTTCATCACCATGAATCTTGAGGCACTGCTACACCAACATAAAGTTTTGGGAAACAAAGGTTCCTACTTGATGCAATATGAGCCAGTAAGATTGATTTTTTCTTCAAATTCTTTTTATATAGACTTCCCAACTGATGTGTTACCAGTGATGTAATTTTCTTTTGTCACTTCCTGTAAGGGCTGAGGTTGTATTTTAACTGAGGTCAAGCAGAGGAGAAGAATAAATGTTTTTCTAGATTATATTGGGATCTTTTTAGAACTTGTAGATATCTTGTTTTTATTGGATAGAACAACATTTTTCTGGAGGTTTTTAATATTTTCCATATTTTATTTTCTTTTATTGGAGTAGGCAATCCACTCATACGCTTACAGATATGTGGATAGACTTCATTGATAGTCTTGGTCCATGATTGAGTTCCTGAGCATTCCTTGTATGCAGGGACAAGCTTTTCTATTTTAATAAATGAAATATATTAAAAAATGGACAAGAAAACCCCACATTAAAGAAGGCTGGTTAAACATCCATATATATGTATAGCAATACTTTTATGGTTCTTTCACATTACGTTTCTGCTAACCAATAGTTGATCCAGATCATCCATTATGTTAAATGGACAAAATTGAAAGCACAACTTCTATTATGTATTTCTCAAGAATGAGGGGGATATGGCAAGAGAGGTGACAGGAGTGTTGTAGAGTGCGCAAGTGAAAAAGAGAGAAATGGACAATGTTCTTTTATGACGGTGAGGTAACGAGAGATAATTTTTTTTTTGTGTGTGTTTTTCCCTTTTCATTTCCATCTGAAAATTCCCTGTACTGTTTTATTTTATTTATAATTGCCAGTTTCTTCAATTTTGAACTAAGACATCCATTCAACTTAGTGAGTCTTTCTTTACAATTGCACGAGAGATACCCGTAATCCCTCAAAAGTGAGTGAAGACGAGGAACTACCTAGTCAATGCAGCGTATGATGTCCTTAAGATGTGCAAACTAATAAAATATGTTTTTATGTTTATTCATGTAGTAAATGTGAAAGTGATGGTATTCTATTTGAGGGTAAACTTCCATAGTGGTACAGATCCTATTCATGATTGCTCTTAGTGGAATCTAGGGAGACAATTATTGATGAGGATTGAGTTCAAAAATTGTTGATATGTAGAAATAGTTGTGGACAAATATTTTTTTTGCTTTTACTATTTTGTGGTGGGTATTGTTCCCATGACTAGTCTCTAATTCCATTTGAGCAGAACTTATGGGATTTGGTATACACATTCTAGGAAGTCAGGGTTCATAATTTCTGAACTTTTTATTGGTTTTCTGGCAGGACTGGTGAAGATCTTGAAAAAATATGACAAGCGAAGTGGGGAACTCATGCGACTACCTTTCATACAAAAGGTTCTGCACGAGCCATTCTTTAGTACTGAAGTGTTAAATAATCTAGTGAAGGAGTGTGAGATAATGATTTACCGCATCTTCTCGTGGCACGAGCAATTGACCCCACCAGAAGAGAATGGTCAGAAAGAAGGTTGCAGTGACTGGGCTGCGACTGAGGATTCAGAAAAACATCTTAGAGTGCCTGAAGAACTTTCAGCAATTGAAAACATGGAAAACATGTACATGAGGCTTACTATGTCAGCCTTACGGACTCTAAGGGAAATCCGTAGTGGAAGCTCCACCGTAAGCATGTTCTCATTGCCACCCATGCAAGGTCGTGACTTGGATGAATTCTGGAAGTAAAATCCTGTCATGGAGCATGAAGCTAAGTAACCTAGTGCTATTATACTTCTGATTATGATATTTCCTCCTTGAAGTCCTTAGTCTTGTTAACTCTAGGTTTTCCTGTAAACATTACATTTGAAAATCAAAAGTGCCACAAACCTCCATATCAAGCCTTTGTTCTGAAAATCAAGAAAGGTTTGTGAAGCTACTATACGTACTTGAATGTCATTTTGTAGAGTTTAACCACTTGTAGTATTTTCTAGTCTGATGCTGTTTTGTTTCTTCTTTATGTTGTTTACCTCGATAATTTGTAATTGATGAAAGAAGAACGTTTGTAACATAATATTACAGCATTGCTGGTGTGAAAATTGCATTGTCTTCTTATTGCTTGGTTGCGAGTCTTGATGAAGACTTTGATAATATAGGTAGATTATCATGCTCATCAGATGTTGAGTTGTTTTTTCTTTTCTTTTAAACGGGATTTGCACCAGAAGATGATCCTGTAGTTACTATTAACTTGGGACCTCTTGAAAGAATAATAGAAGATTACCAGTAGAAAGAAGATTACCAGAAATAGCCTTGAAGTCGTGTTTTCCCTTATTACGTTTTTGTTGCTTCTTTTATTTCTTTCTGTTAGTACCGTTTTGTGTTGTCAGCTTCCCATTGGACCATGCCTTCAGCTTGAGTCTATATATACCACAATTGTATTTCGTTTTGTTTAGATTTTGAATAAAATTAAATTAAGCTGCTTTTGTTCATGGTATCAGAGCAGGCTAAAAATCAAAAATGTTTTAGTTAAGAAGTTAATAGATTAGCTGAAGGAAGTATGGCACAAAATATATCCGGATCAGAAACTGAGGATGACGCAACAGAGAAGGAGTATTCGAACAGAGATCCATTAGATCTTCAAAATTCAGATCATTCTGGTATGATTTTAGTTACCTCAGTGTTGACAGGTAAAAATTATCTTAGTTGGAGTAGATCTATCATCATAGCACTAGGTGCTAAGATGAAATTAGGTTTCATTGATGGAAGATGTGATAAACCTACAGAAAATGCATCTAAAATCGAGCAATGGATCCGGGTAGACTGTATGGTTAGGTCATGGTTATTAAATTCAATTGCTAAGGATATAGTAGAAGCTTTCATCTATACTAAATCGGCAAAGGATTTATGGTTGGAATTGAAGGAAAGATATGGCGAATGTAATGGACCGATGTTGTATCAGATACAAAGAGAAATCAATAGCATTTCGCAAGGATTTTTAACAGTTGAAAAATATTACACCAAACTAAAAAAACTCTGGGATGAGTTAATTTGTCTGATGCCAATACCTACCTGTACTTGTTCAGCATTTAAGGAAATTTCAGATCTGACTGCCTTCAATCAGCTGATGCAGTTTCTAATGGGTTTGAATGATACATTCGATCATGTACGGAATCAAGTTTTAGTGATGGATCCGCTTCCCTCAGTCAATAAGGCATATTCTATGGTGCAAAGAGTCGAAAAACAGAGAGAAGTTCACAACATTTTTCCTGATTCGACTGATAATTCAGCCATGTTGGTTAGATCCATGGATTACAGGAGAGACAATGGAAATAGAGGAGGTTTTAACAGAAATTCTATGAGATATGGTACAGGCAGAGGAAATAATAAAAGGTTTGGAAATGAAAAGGAACTATATCATTGTGATCACTGCAACATGAAAGGTCATACTCGAGATGGATGTTTCAAGCTGATAGGATATCCTGATTGGTTCAAAACACCAAAGGAACAAAGATCTAGAAACTTTGGAGATGGACGATTTTCAACTAATATGATTGACACACCTTTGGATTTTGAAGATGATAAGGCAAACCAGAACGGGAAAACAGACCTGACAACATCTACAGATTTAGCTAATATGGTAACACAGGAAGTGCTAAAAATTTTGAGAGGAAAGAAGCTGATAGATGTTGAAAATAAGGTGAATTTTGCTCACATCAGAGAATATGTAGGTATGAGTTAATATCAATCCTTTTTGGCTGCATTTGATCATGTGAAACCAGGAACCTGGATAATTGATACAGGAACCAGCAATCACATTTGCACAAATTCGAAACAAATGACAAAATTGACTCCTGTTACACAGCCAACTCTTATTTGCTTACCTGATGGAACAAATAAATCAGTGAATCACACTGGAAATGTTGAATTGAATCCTAAATTGCATCTAACAGACGCTCTATATGTTCCCAGTTTCAAGTTTAATCTTCTGTCAGTACCTAAGATCACCCAATCAGCTAGCCTAAAGTTAACTTTCTACCCTGATTTTTGTTTATTGCAGACCTGCAGAATGAAAAGGTATTAGCAATTGGCAAGCTTATAGGGAAGTTATATGTGTTAGACAAGTCTAGTTTCATTTTCAAAGAAAATAGTAGTAGTGATAATCTGATAGCTCAACCTAAACTACCAAAGTATACTACTTTATGTAATCAGATATTTGATGTTAATAAGATCTCTGATTCCTTATCCACTACTCGATTTCTTGAATGGCATAACAGGCTTGGGCATATATCATATCATACAATGCAACACTTAGACTTCCTTAAGTTTGTTCCAAAGGAAATAGATTTACTCAAAGATTGTGAGGGGTGTCACAAGGCTAGACAACAGAGAAGCCCTTTTCCTATTAGTACCATTCATACACGAACTATTTTTGACCTTATCCATGTGGATCTCTGGGGACCCTATAGGCAGTTTTTACTCACTGCCACTCCCTTCATGCTTACAATAGTTGATGATTATAGTCGATCTACTTGGACTTTCCTACTCGTGCATAAGGCACAAGTAGCTAAAACCTTGGATAATTTCTTTACAATGGTTGAAACACAATTCAATAAGAGGGTGAAATGCATAAGAACTGATAATAGGACTGAATTTCTCAGTCATGAATGCCAAAGTATTTTTCAAATGTTTGGAATCCTCCATCATAGAACATGTGTCTATACACCTCAACAAAATGGGGTGGTAGAACGAAAACACAAACATTTGCTCAAATAGCTAGATCTTTAATGTTCCAAGCTTCTATGCCAAAAAAATTCTGGACCTTTTCCTTGTTGATGGCCACTTTCATCATAAATAGACTTCCCACCCAGGTTCTACATTGGCAAACACCTTTTGAGATATTGTTTGGCTACAAACCAGATTATTCCTTGTTTAAAACTTTTGGCTCTTTATGTTATATTGCAAATACCAGACCACACAAAGAAAAATTTGAATCAAGATCCCATAAATGTGTTTTTCTTGGGTACAATCCAGGTCAAAAGGGATTCAAGGTATTTGATATTGACACTAAATAGATACACGTCTCCAGGGATATTGAATTTTTTGAATCTATTTTTCCTTTTAAAAATGTTCATTCTGATGAATCCACTTCTTCATTGCCTCTCTTTCATACCTCTGATGATGATCTGGACTTGGCCAATTCCAACAAAAGGGGTGTTTCAGATCCACCACATGTTTTACCCCTTGCACATGTTTTACCCCTTGCAGAAACAGATCAAGAGCCTCCGTTTTCCCCTGATCTAACATCACACTCTGTTCCCCTCATACATGTTCCTTCTTCCGAAAATCAACCCACATCTGAAACCTGTTCTGAACCTCTGCCACATCCTGCTTCATCTATTCCAGTTGTTAGACACAGTACTAGGACTAAATCTCAACCATCCTGGCTACAAGACTATGTCACAAACGTTACTGCCACGCAAGATTTGCCTATTGCTAATACTGTTTCATACTGCACAAAGGTCTGTCCCACTCAGACTAGGTATACTCCACCTACCTTTCCCTTTACAATTTCTCCACAGCTTAACTCTTCATACAGTACGTTTCTGGAAAATGTATCAATTGCATAGGAACCTAATTCATATGGTTAAGCTAGCAAAAGTGATGAATGGATCAAAGCTATGCAGCAAGAACTTGATGCCCTTGAGAAAAATCAGACTTGGGAGTTGACCACCCTTCCACCTAACAAGCAAGCAATTGGTTCACGATGGGTCTACAAAATTAAATTTCATGCTGATGGTACAGTAGATAGATACAAGGCTAGGCTTGTTGCAAAAGGGTACCATCAAATGCAAGGGATTGACTATTTTGACAGCTTCTCACCTGTGGCTAAGCTTGTCACAGTTAGAATTTTTCTTGCAATTGTGGCTGGAAAAGGTTGGCCTATTCACCAATTGGATATTAACAATGCCTTCCTTCATGGTTACTTGGATGAAGAAGTTTATATGCAGCCACCTGAGGGTTATACCAAGACTTTACCTGGGCAAGTTTGTAAACTCAAACGCAGCTTATATGGCTTAAAGCAAGTCTCCCGACAATGGAATACTGAGTTATGTATCAAACTTCAGAGCTATGGCTTCCATTAATCAGCTCATGATCACTGTTTATTTACTAAACATGTCTCCCAGAGGGTTCTTTTCCTACTGGTGTATGTTGATGATGTCCTTATCACAGGTTCACACGAAGGGGATATTATTGATACTAAGACCTTTTTACACCATGCCTTTACCATCAAAGATTTGGGCTATGCAAAATATTTCTTGGGGTTGGAGATTGCACGTAATGCAGATGGCATGTATATTAATCAAAGGAAGTATATCATTGATCTTATTCACGATGCAGGCCTCATTGGTGCCAAATCAGTTCCGGTTCCTATACCAAAGGACACAAAGTTAATGACACTAGAGGATTCATTGCTACCTGATCCTGATAGAT
Organism: Fraxinus floribunda; assembly: GCA_903798395.1. NCBI lineage: Eukaryota > Viridiplantae > Streptophyta > Magnoliopsida > Lamiales > Oleaceae > Fraxinus > Fraxinus floribunda. The sequence goes on along the minus strand of CAIGRS010064178.1, from coordinate 473 downwards.
ACAGAAGATTGGTTGGGAGACTACTCTATTTGAATTTGACTAGACCTGATATCACCTATGGGGTTCATCAATTGAGCCAATTTGTTCATGCTCCCTGTCAAGTCCATTGGGACACTGCCCTACATCTCCTCAGGTATCTTAAAGGGTGTCCCTCTAAAGGTCTTTTTTTCCCTGCCAAGAATTCTGTTCATTTGGAAGCATACTCTGATGCGGATTGGGGCTCCTGTCTTGATACGCGTAACTCACTCACAGGTTTTTGCATCCTTTTGGGTCCATCATTGATATCTTGGAAAACAAAAAAACAAACCACTGTTTCCCGCTCTTCAGCTGAGGCTGAATATTGGAGTATAGGCAGCACCGTTTGTAAGTTACAGTGGATTTCTCATATCCTCAAAGATCTTCACGTTCCCCTGTTGACACCTATTCCATTGTGGTGTGATAACAAGGTTTCTTTACACATTACAGCTAATCCG
>CAIGRS010064150.1:0-10737 GCA_903798395.1 Fraxinus floribunda | reverse complement strand
AAATGAACGAAAAACGTGCGAAAATAAAGAAAATTCAAAGTTTAGGGATCAAAGCGTAAACATTCAATAGTTGATTCGGAGCACAAAACGATGATTGAATATCATATAAGATCAATTGAATGTAATTGGAGGTCAAAAGAGTGAAATATAGTGTAAGTATTTTCACAAGTCAATTTCCAGCCAAAGAAGTTATGTTATGAATTTTTAACCTCAACGTGAGATCCATTTTTCAAATAACAAACGTTCGAATTAGAAAAATTTTATAAAATGATTGTAGCCCTTTGAATTACCTTCCAACTCATTTTGAATCAACCAAAATACCAAAAGCTGCTCAGGGACGAATCGAAGCGAACCTGCGCGCACGGCACCTTATTTTCCCCAATCCGAGAGTTATTTGGTTCTACGATGCGCGCACGATAGTTATACAAGTGAGCGTGCGGGCCTTTTCCACTGACGAATCTTTAATTTCCTTTCGCAATTCAAACTCTTTTGAAAACGAAATTGGAAGCGATTTGACCTATTTTCTAGTTCTTATAAATAGAGAACGAGGGCTACACATTGAAAAAAAAACCTCTCTTGCCTCTTCTTACACAATATTATCATCAAATTTATCAAAAATAAGGGGTCAATTGCTATATTTCTTTTAGATGGTAGATCAAGTTATAGCAAGGAATTGTAGGTCAATTATATCAAGATTTTGAAGAAAAGTTATAATCTTAACTTCTAGTTGATCTTTTGCATTCTTTGTGATATTTTTTTATTATTCTTTTTGTAATTTATATATATTAACATGATAGACTAGATCCACTTTTGCATTGGATGAAGAAGAACCCTATTATTTATTTGTTTTAATTCAAAACTAGTTGTTTGTTTATTCTTGTGTTTGTTGATTAATTTCGCACACTCATTGCATTATTTAATTCATTGGCCACCGATTAGATAATTAGTTGCTTATTGTAGTGGTGGGGGGAGATTCTCAATAAATTTAGAACGCGACAAACTTAACCTCTGTGCAATAGATGTTATGAATAACATTTATCACATGTACAATCATATACATAATCTGATTTCAATATTAGAATTGAAGATCAACCTCTTTTGCATTCTTTGTGATATTTTTTTATTATTCTTTTTGTAATTTATATATATTAACATGATAGGCTAGATCCACTTTTGCATTGGATGAAGAAGAACCCTATTATTTATTTGTTTTAATTCAAAACTAGTAGTTTGTTTATTCTTGTGTTTGTTGATTAATTTCGCACACTCATTGCATTATTTAATTCATTGGCCACCGATTAGATAATTAGTTGCTTATTGTAGTAGTGGGGGGGGGGAGATTCTCAATAAATTTAGAACGTGACAAAATTAACATATGTGCAATAGATGTTATGAATAACATTTATCACATGTACAATCATATAAATAATCTGATCATTCGAATTCGGGCTATGAACAGATTCGAGTCGTGGTTAGGATAGATTTAATTTGTCTTGGAAAAAAATTTATATATCATAATTTTATTAATTGTCAAGAACGCATGAACGGAATTAAATTACCAATCAAGAATTGAAACATATAGCAATATGCGGATTCGAAATCTAATACAATCATCTATAAATTAATAAAAATCACATTTTCCAACTTTCTTAGATTAATTAAATATAAAATAAAATCAAACTCTCTTTAGTTTACATAATTCAATCCCATAAAAAGTCAGTAAACTTGAATCGAATCTATTCCATGCGGGACAATACTCCTAACTCATCAATTCTATTACATGTCAACGATCCCGTACGCTTGCGGGTTTCGTACGAACAAAACACATTGGACCACATGATTATGTGTAAATACATCAACATCGTCTACTCTATCTAAAGAAAATAGATCAGTAGATGTCTTATGGTATTTACATCTCAACATGGTCTTCGAAATAAATACCAACCCGAGCATGTCTTTATCATCCATGTTTATGTATATATCAAATGCAGTCTCTAACTGCATAGGAGTAAATGTAAACCTGCCTCCAAAATGTTCTTTCAACAGTCTTTTGTTGTGATAAATTTTGAGCCTAAATTCTTCTTCATTCTAGGAGTTGTTTGGTAACGAGGGCAAAATCGAATAAGTACACCCGTGTACCTTCTCATCTCCTAACCGAAATTATAATTCGTCGAAGTTGCCTGACTTAAGTAGTTCAAGCAACAAACCGTCAATGATCTTGTAAAATAACTATGCCTATTATGTGAAAGAATTTTCATAAGCATGAATGGTGCAACTCGTCTTTATGATCATCATCTAGATCATCTAATACTTTTTATGTTTTTGATGATACAATTAGATGTTACATTCCTCAAAAATCCATTGACTATACTTAGAGTATGCGAAGTTAAAATTATACACAAATTTCGTGTATATATATATATTTTTATAAAAAAACAAGAATATTATTAAGAAAATAACAAAGTATAAATATGACGAAATTAAACATCATTTACTTGACTAGACGCAATCTCGACATAATGATTTTGGATTCGATAATGAGCGTCTTACCAATCATTTATACACATTAAACTTTTTAAAATATCTTTTTTGAGCCGATTTCCAAAACCAGATAGATACCGGCCACCTACACTAAAACCATAATCCGATCCTATAAGTTCTAATAAGAGGTTTTAGCAAATCACGTACAATGACAAAAATAATGAGATGTATTCATTTATGACGTCTCCAAAAATCAAGTAAATCAAAATCCATTGCATCAAATATGGATCTACGGTTTTAAGCATTTGATGGCTAAAATATCTATGTAAATCCATAGGCAATACACTTGGACCTACTTCTGACATACTTTGATTATATGAAGGAGACAGAGAAGAACCAGAACCTACATCAAATCTTTCATCGCTAATTTTTGTAAATAAACTCAATTACTCTTCCTATTGTTGATCAAGTCTTAACGGTAGAGAGGGGTGCAAAGGATGCCGACTAACATTTGTACCTAATCATAATGAATACAATTCGTACATTTCAATTAAAGCGTTATCTAAATTAGAATATGTTATAAGAGGATCAAAATTTAACGAATTTGTAATTTGTCTTGTAATGTGTTTTTGACCTTTCAAATTATATACAAGGTCCATTACACAGCTTAAAGGAAATAACATAGGTAAATCTTTTCAATATTATCTTAATTTTAGTTCCATCGAATATAACGTATCGGTAAAATCATGATCATATCTATATTTATTAAAAGTTCTTGCAATAAGGAAAGACGTTCAAGAACTTTAGGACTAGTAGGATAGTATATTCCAGATAATATATTTGTAGAATCATAGAAAACTATAAAAAAATAAAATTCTTTTAACTTTAAAAGCCAATTCCCAATAAGTATCTGTCAAGATAGAGTCTGACTCAATGGTATGTCTGAAACTATAAAATTCAGTAACTAGTTCTTCATAGCCTTCATGAGATTTGAGTAATAGGTAACTAGTTACTTCTATAACCTACGTCGGTAACAAATTTCTTGAATTCAATAGAAATTTGAGCAAAATATTCTTCGAAAACTTGTTTCCTATTACGTGATATCGTAATATATACTAATGCATCCCTAATTCTTCCAATTTGTTTGATAATATGTTTCATCTCATCTTGCACAATTAAATTAAATATATGACATATACAACAATCATGAAATAGAAAATCACCAAAATTTGGATTAAGAACCATACATAGTTTATCAATTACAGGTTTATTAACACTTGCATTATAAAATGTAAAACCCCGAATTTTAGATTGGCAATTATATTCTTTTATGATTTGCATAATACCATTAAATATGTTATTAGCATTGTGAGGGAACACAATTATTTTAAAAGTAATTATTCTTTTATACATTACCCTAAGTGGATCTATATGCTGAGCAGTTGTAGCATTATAACCCTTTTTTAGTTAATTCCTACCCATATATTCGATGTAAAATATATAACATCACCGTATTTTTGTAAATCATGTAATAACTATTTTTTGTGCCTAACAAAATAATCAATGCAATCAGAACGAAGAGTATTCCTACTTATCTCAACGTATCTTGGTTGAGGATAGTATTGCACAAGCTTTGTGGAATGCTTGTTGTTCATTATGTTTAGCAGGAACTCAGCACCTACAATTAATTTCACCATTCCTTCACGACAATTTTCTTCTAAATAGATATATGTGCTTAGTGTAGTAAAATTAGTGTTGAGAGGAGTACCAAATTGAAGCTTTGTTTGTTTTTGGCCAAACAATTCTTGTAGTGATGATCGAGGTGGGTATTCTGATTCCCTTTTGCCATGCCAATTTTGTTTGGTAATAATTTCAAATTGTTTTAAATTTTTGGACTCCTTTGACTATATGTCTCGCGGAAACCAATTTGAAGTGTTCCCAACAATTTGCATTTTGTTTAGATTTCTACTTCCCTCTTGTATTTGGTATTTCAAGTTCTCCAGCTTCTTCATCAATATCATCCAAATCAATTGGATGACTACTCCCATGCACATCGTCGACGTCCAAATCGTTGAGAATTGGGATGTTTTGAGATCGAAAAAATCATTATGGAATTGAGATTATTGTGTCATGGTGAGTTACCACCAAACAACCCTCAACATAAGTATTGGCATTCATTTGTATAAAATGAAATAAAAATGTATAAATATGAAATAAAAATATAGAATATAATAGATGAATTAAATCGAGTGATGATTTAATAATGTAATATGAAATTGAATTGAAAATTAGTAATTTAGATTGTAAAATTTAGAAGATAGATAGTAGAGAATTGGTACGAAAATAAATTGAAATGTGGATTATTTTAGAGTTTTGAACAAATAAATAAATTATTATGGCTCGTCGCTTGTAGGTCGTGCCCACAATTCGCTCGGCTCGCTGTTTCAACTCTGAGCTTGCTTTGTGCCTGGGCTCATCCTAGACGAGTCTGAGCAGCTCATGAGTCGAGCAGGCGAGCGATGAGTCGCTCGGCCCAATTACCACCCTATTCATATTAAATGTGGTTAGAATTAATTGTTAAATTTAATTTGAATTTTAATCTAACTTTTAATTGAACAAACTTGGGTTAAGTCAAAATAATACTTGGAGTGAAAAAAAAAAAAAAGCGAAGCTATATTTTTGGGGGTAAAATATTGAGGAATTTGCTATTGGACTGCTCTAATTGTTAGTGGCTTTTAAATGAATTCTATTAAAATATATATAAAAAAATTACATTTATACCTATTTTTCAAGTTTTCATTTCAATAATCCGATCATAAAAATATTCTTTCAAAAATAGGTGTATCCCAATCCCAATCCACCACCCTACTCACCTCATTCCCTGCCCCACCCCAACACATTTTCAACCCCAAAATTAATCAAAAATAAATTTGCCGCTCTCACACCTCATTCCACACCTCAAACATCCCACATCTCATTCCATACCCCCGCAAACATCAATCGCTACCACCACTTCTCTCCGGCATCGTTGCTCCTACATCCTATTCCACACTTCATGGATGTCAACTTCCATGGCCACCTTCCTCTTCGACACTGCTATCGAAAACAATGTGGAATCTACAACCAGTGTTGGATTTCTAGTTGGCCACAACCACACGTAAATCTATCTATTTACACTGAGATCCAAACTTCAACCACCGCCACCGCCATCAAAAACTAGTGTTAAATCTACAGTCTATCATCGACACTACCACACGTAAATCTGAACCTATGTTGGATTTCCACTCGGCCATGGTTAGGCACTACAGTTGCATTTTGGGTGGTGCATCGCTACGTCTATCTCTATGAACGTTTGGGTGTACTTTGTAATGCACGGGGTAGTGGTGGTGTGGTGGAGGTGGAGATGATGGTAGTAATTATTATGGATTTCAAGTGAAAGTAGTGGTGGTGGTGGGTTGTTGATTTGAGGTGTCTACGATGGTGGAGTAAAGTGAGGTGGGGGAGATAAAGAGTTATTTGTGACTAGTTAATTGGATGATAGAGGTTAGTTAATTTAATAGTGTGTGATCGATAAATAAATTATGATATATTAAAATGTGTGATTGCGATTAAATTTGTAATTGTAATCCACAATTTGTGTCTTTATGACTGTCACGTTGTGTGATTTGTGAGTAATATGTGATTGTGTTAAAATAATAATTTTATATTATTTTGACCTTGACCTATTTAAATAATAAACCGGTCACAAAATTTTATTAGGTGGTCACCTGATTTTTGAAATAATTCTAGAAGTTTCTTAAATTTGAATGTGTATCTTGAAACTATGATAATTATGCATTTTTTTTTTCTAATTCTTTAATGTAGTGAGTTTTTAATTTACAGCATCATTATTAATAGAATTCTATTATCAAGTGTTATAAATATAAAATATGTTGTGAGAAAAATGTTGCTGATTGACAAAGGTTGTTGTAAATATTAGTGCCTTTAAATCTATTGTCATTGTTTGATTTGTACATTGAGTTGGTCGTGTAGTTGAGGACTCATAGATTATAAGGACTCAATTGGAACATACTTTTTATCCTCGATGGGACTCATAGCTTAAAAGGAATACCAAACAAGCACTTAATATAATTGAATTTTCAATTTGTAGTGAGTTTCTTTTTTATCCAAATTAGTTATGGTAGTGAATTTATTTCTCGACCTTAGTAACCTCTAATAATTCTGCAAAGCTTATTTTAAATTATGTGATGAATCCTTTATATTCAATTAAAGTTTAAGGATTTTTAAAATCATTTAGTAGCTTAAAATAATTATTTCGAAACTATAGTATTTTATTGGGAGAATATGTAATCAAAAATAAATTTAAAAGGGTCTGTATCAAACAGGAATTATGTATTGTGTGTAAGATTATAGTATATAATCAGTATCTGGACACAATTAGTGAATAATGAGAAATATATTCACACAATGAAAATGAAACCCATAACGAGAAATATATTTATACAATATCTGAGCACTCTTCATCCCAACTAGTTATTTCTTTATGAGTAAAACATGAGTTAAGACAGATGTAATTAGATGGTAATTAAAACACTTATATTACATAAAGACCTTGTTTGTTGGGATTAAAATTAGATATATATATTTTTCTTTGGTTAGATTTTGAATAATAAAAATTTGATAAAATGTGTGATTGAAAAGTTATGAATCTCATGAAATATATAATTAAAATTAATTGTTAACTTTGACTTATACTAAAATCATGGTTTTAATTTGATACCAAACATGGGCTAAATATTCAACTCCAAATAAAGGATGGATCTTGAAGTTTGGACTATAAGGGTCTATTAAGCCCCTTTTTGAAAATCATTATTTGGGAAAAATAATGTTTTGAATAGTCATTTTTAGGAGAAATGTGTGATTAAAAAGTGGAGAAAAGCTTTTGATTTATGTGCAGAATATTTTATTGTGTGAATGTGTGATTGAAAATGAGTATGCAGANGGGTCTATTAAGCCCCTTTTTGAAAATCATTATTTGGGAAAAATAATGTTTTGAATAGTCATTTTTAGGAGAAATGTGTGATTAAAAAGTGGAGAAAAGCTTTTGATTTATGTGCAGAATATTTTATTGTGTGAATGTGTGATTGAAAATGAGTATGCAGAGTTTTTTTTTTTTTTTTTTCAAATGATGATTATCAAACTGGGGCTAAATTCGGTGTGCGTTGTGGTTCTTAAACCCGTTTTTATAAGTGAAAATGCATTTTTTTGCTCGTTCTGTCCACTTGGCGTGATCTTATTGGCCCATTTACCTCTACTCGGATTTGTGTATGTTTAGGACTTACTTGGGCCGTTGGATTTGATCTAAGGCTGAGGATGGAAGCATAAATACTCCTCTTGGCTACTGTATCGTCATATATTTTTTTGGCTTCTCGTTTTACACGTTTTCATTCTTTCTAAAGGAGGCGATTTACAGTAATTCTTCAAGGGTTTTACTTCCATTTCTTGAGCTGCATTAGATCGTGGTTCTGTGTTGTATTTCACCTACTGAGCCTATAATCTTGTATGTTGTTGTGTAGTGTTCAGAGTTTTAGGTTTCATTTGGACTCCATACGAAACCGGTAAATCAGCATTAGTTAGGGTGTAAGGTTTCTGATTCTTGTGTTGTATAGGTGATTTGGGAGATCCATTTGTAGATCAATGATCATTTAGAAGTGTTTCTGTTTTGAGTCTTGGTTGTACAGACTTTTATTACTCTCTCTTGAAGGTTCTTGCATAGTGACATGCTTGTTTTACCTCTGAGCCCCCCAGATTAGGCTTTGCCGAACTGGGTAAATATTTTTGGTGTTGTTTTCGATTCTAGTAAGTATGTTTACTGGGTCATTTAGTTTTGTTTGAGTGGTATTTGATGAATTAATACTAACAATTGGTATTAGAGCCTTGTAAGGCTGTGGGTAAGGCTTTTTGAATCATTTTACAGTTTCCTTTTTCGTATTGATGTGTTCTTTCTAATGTGCAGTTCACTGAAACCATATTGAACTAAGGTCCTTGGAGGCTTGGATGTTTCTATCAATCTAGCTCTGAATTGGATTCAATTCTTCTAACGAAATTGGAGATTTAAATACTGTTATACATAGTATTCTGGTGAGACCATTCCAATTATTATATGTTCATAAATAAATTGCATGTTTAAATCTGATTTATAATTTTTTTTGATATTACTGTGATTTAACTTATTCTAAACCTGGATAATTGACTAATTGTAACAGGAGCATGTTAGGTTTACCTTCAGTTTCTTCAATCTGAGTGTTTGGTGCCAACTGTTATATCTCAGTAATTGATTGTCTTAGTGCTTTAGTTTGTGCATATTTTATCAGCGTTGTTTTTTCATTCCGTGTTTTGCTTACTTGTCATACATTGCACCAAAAAAATTTCAAAACTTTTTATACAACTTAAGTGATCTTTAGATTAAAAATCATTTATGTCCACGAGTAATAACCACCCTTTTACAGAATTTGTGATGGGTTCGAAGGTCGAATTATCACAATTCAATGGAAACGGGGATTACTCGATTTGGAATCAGAAAATGAGGGACATATTGGTCCAACAAAGGGTTGCTAAAGCCCTTGACGATTTTGTAACTTTTTCTCATAAACTAAAAGCTAAGTCTGACGAAATTCCAGATATGAATGAAATAGCATATGCTTATATTATATTGCACATATCTGATGATATAGTAAGATAAGTTGAAGATCATACCACCCCTAGGGACTTGTGGACAACATTAGATACTTTGTTTTTAACTAAGACATTGTCTAATAAAATCTACCTCTTAGAGAAACTGTTTAGTTTTAAGATGGATAGTGGAAAGAATCTGGAAGTTAATTTTAGTAATTTTAGTATTCTAGTTAAGAGCATTGCTCATACATTACCTGATTCATTTAAGGATATAAAGAATGTGATAAAATACTCTAGAGATGCTCTAATACAAACCATTGTCACTAATGCTTTAAGACCTCGAGAATTGGAGATCAAGAAAGAATCTAAAACAAGTGCAAGAGAGAAGAGCATGTTTGTGAGATGGATGATTGAGAAGAAGGAAAATAATTTCAACAATAGAATATTCAAATCCAAATCTAAAACCAGATCTAAATCAAGAGAAAAGCAATAAGAAGCGTTACTATTGTGGAAAATTAGGTCACTTTAAAAAAGATTGCTTTGAATGGAAGAAGAAACATAAGGATAACAATAATGATGAATTGAATAATTCAATCGTAGGTTCTAAATTAGATAGCCTACTTTTAATGACTATGTTAGATGAAAAAAGTTGATAAGGACTTGATTTTGGATTTAGAGTGTACATTCCATATGTGTCTTAATAGGTCATGGTTTAATAATTACAAAGAAGTTGAACCCAGACAAGTGTATATGGGTGATAATAACTCTCAGAGTGTTCTTGGTATTGGTGATATTACCATTAGGATGCATGATGGTATTGCCAGACAGTTAAAGAATGTAAGATAGTCCTAAGTCTGAAAAGAAATCTCATTTCATTGGGAATTCTTGAAGATGGGGACATTCTTTAATAACACTTTGAAAGTGATGAAGAGATCTTTGGTAATTCTCAAGTGACCTAAAAGAAATGGATTGTACTATCATATGGGAGAGACTGTTACTCCTCAAGATGCAAAATCTTTGATCATAATTGAAAACAAATCTAAATTATGACATAATAGAATGGGACATATAGGAAAGGGTTTGAAGTATCTAAGTAAACAAAAACTACTTGGGAAAGATATTATTGAACCCCTTGAATTTTGTGAAACATGTATGTTGGGTAAATCACATAGGGTGAGCTTTGAGACTGGGTTACACACCCCCTCTAGGACCCTAAATTATGTCCACTCAGATTTATAGGGAACGGAAAGTCATCCTACCTTTGGAGGCAATAAGTACTTCCTTTCTATAGTTGATGACTACTCAAGAAATGAGCTTTGAGACTGGGTTACACACCACCTATAGGACCCTAGATTATGTCCACTCAGATTTATAGGGAACGGAAAGTCATCCTACCTTTGGAGGCAATAAGTACTTTCTTTCTATAGTTGATGACTACTCAAGAAATGTATAGACTTATCCATTGAAAAATAAATTTGATACATTTCAATAATTTAGAACTTGGTTAAAGATGGTGGAAAATCAACTTGATAAGAAGTTAAAAACTCAAAGAACTAATAATGATTTGGAATTTTGTAATGC
>CAIGRS010064145.1:0-10893 GCA_903798395.1 Fraxinus floribunda | reverse complement strand
ATATGGTTCGAGCTTTATGTTCTCTACTAAAAACTGATGAGTATACCTTTACATGTAAATGAAGTTTCGATAAACAACTTCTAAATACTAGTCTTCAAGATTCTTACTCTTTGAGTCTTTTTCGATATGCACGCTCTTCAACTGACGACGATTTGTGCCTTTGAGTGGGTATGATTATGAAAACCTCAAGAAAACAAGATATGTTAGAACCATAAGAGTATTGTTTGTTATAATCAAAACAAGTGGAACTAATCATAGGTCAATAGAGGGCTGGATGAAATAGGTGACGTGAAGTGAATTGTGCCTAACCATGTCATGCTTATGTGTGTCAATTTGGATTTTGGTGTTTTCAAAAACATTTTTCAATGCATTTCAACACAATAAGTAATCTAAAACACAGATCAATAATGTCAAATGCTAAATTAACCCTAATTCAGCACAAATGTTCGCTTAGGCAATTTATCAAACACCTAGTGGGCACTCTCGTTATTTGAACATTGAGAGGGAAATGAGTTCAAATCCAACCAATATATTCACAATTCAATCCAAAACAATTCTTCCATAATCTACCTAATGCCCATACTCCTCAATTAATCAACTTTATTCACAAAACAACAAAAACTTCATTTGTATATAAAGAGGGCAAAGAGAGATGTTGACATACCTTGGATTTCTTGAGGAGAGTGTTGAAGAATTGAAGATAAATTTGATAAATGAGACGCATGTGTGAGTGATGTTGTCTAAAGTGGTTGTGTGCATTGAAGAAGGGGTGTGTATGCAGTCGAGGAGAGGTCGTATGTATGGGTGTTTTAAAATCTATTTCGAACACACACACACACACACTATGTGACCACATATAGTAATTAAATGTGGTCGCATAGAATACTCATTGAGTCTGAGATTTATCTCGGCCATGTATCATGCGACCGCATGATATAGCAGCTTACCAATAAGCCAAAATTAACCTCAAGAATTTTACTTTGTTGACCATCCCTGACTTTATGGAGCTCAAGTTTCGTGCCAATAAGATTAAATAAGTATGACGAATGTACAAAACATGCAAAAATTGCAAGACTCACTCATTTCCCTAAAATACATGTTTTGGTCAATTTTTTCTAAAATCTTGTCTTTCTAATCATAATTCACACTGGCTTCCCACCGTCCCCAAAACCTGTCAAAACACACTACAAATTATATGGGGCGCGTGTATACCATGAAATTAGTTCCAAAACCACTTCTAAACTCGAAATTACTTATTGATCCAGAAAAGCATAAAAAAAATGATCTTATTGGCTCAAAATGCATGATTTTCACACCGAATCAACTAAATAACACTCCAACACCCCCAAACTCGTGCACACCTATAAGTTTAGGGTGGACCATGTATAGACTCTTTGTGATCTATAAGGACAATGAATGACCTAATATTACTAAAAATTATCAAAAACACGAAAAATTCATAATCTAATGCATTAAACGAAATAAATAAAAAGAAAGAAGCTTTGGTTGCATCTAAACAAGCGCTTGTTTATAGTTTATAGCTCGAATTTATGTCGGTGGACTCACTCCTATGTTATAAGATGAATGGTGGACTTTTCCTTTGAGACTTTACGACTCCAATAAGGTTTCAACCGTTGTCCATTAACTCTAAACGTTCCCTTACTATCATGAGTGATCTCTATAGCCTTATAGAAATACCTTGGTAATTATGTATGGACCTGACCACCTTGACCTCAAATTTTTCGGATAAAGCTTGAATCTAGAGTTATATAACAGGGCTTTTTAGCCCATCTCAAACTTTCTTCTTTGAATATGCATGTCGTGTCACTTGTTTTGTATGCTACTAGTAGAGTTGCGTTCTCATAGGCTTTTAGTAGAAACTCATCCATTTCATTTAACTGAAGTAATCTTTTTTTATCAGTTGCTTTCAAATCAAAATTTAAGTTTCTGACCGCCCAGTAAGCACAGTGTTCTTATTCAACAGGCAAGTGGCGTGCTTTCTTAAAAACCACTCGATAATAAGACATGTCAATAGGTGTTTTGAAACCTGTTCTGTAAGCCCACAAAGGGTCGTCAAGCTTCTTAGACCAATCCATTCTCGAAGAACTCAGTTTTACCTTTATCTGCTTTAATTCTCAATTGGAGATTTCAACTTGCTTGTTGGTTTGAGGGTGATAAGGAGTAGCTATACGGTGCTGGACACCATATTTAGCCAATAATGACTCAAGTTTCCAATTGCAAAAGTGTTTGCCTCCATCATTTACTATAGCTCGAAGTGTGCTATAACGGGTGAAGATGTACTTCTTTAGAAACTCAATCACCACCTTAGCATCATTGGTTGGCAATGATACTGCTTCCACCTATTTGGAGACATAATCAATTACAATTAGGATATACTAATTTGAGAACGACGGAGGCAATGGCCCCATAAAATCAACCCCCCATACATCAAAAAGCTCTACCTATAGAATACTATTTAAAGGTATCTCGTTCTTTCTAAAGATGTTTTATGTGCATTGGAATCTGTCACGCCTCTTTACTAACTCAAAAGCATCTCGAAAGAGTGAAAGCTAATAAAATCCAGAATGTAAAACTTTAGCGAATGTCTTTGATGCACTAAAGTGTCATGTGTATGCAGATGAATGTCATTGTTCCTGTATTTGAGATACTTCATCCTCAGGAACACATCGTCGAATAATTTGATATGCCCCTCACCTATAGAGAATGTGATCCTCCCAAAAATAATATTTCAAGTCGGCAAAGAATTTCTTTCTTTGATGACTTGAACAATCCTGTGGAATGATAGACTTGGCCAAATCATTTACTATATCAGCATACCAATGTGCCTCTTCCACACTAAATATCCGCTCATCTGAAAAAGTCTCATTTATCTCTATTGACTCCTTCCGCTTTCCAGGCTCAAGTCGAGATAAGTGGTTGGCTACCACATTTTCATTTCCCTTCTTGTCACTAATCTTCAAATCAAACTCTTGAAAAGATAATACCCAATGGATGAGTCTCGGTTTGGCATCCTTCTTTGTCATCAAGTATTTTAAAGCGGCGTGATGGTGCAGGCTATGACATTTGATCCAACAAGACATGATCAAGATTTATCAATGGCATAGACCACAACTAGAAGCTCTTTTTCAGTTGTGGCATAGTTAATTTGTGCGTCGTTCAAGGTTTTACTTGCATAGTAAATAACGTGGAATATTTTGTTCTTACGTTGTCCCAATACAGTCCCTACGGCGTAATCACTAGCATCACACATTAATTCGAATGACAAACCCCAATCTGGTGCAATGATCATGGGTACTGAGATTAACTTCTCTTTTAAAGTGTTGAAAGCCAGTAAACACTCTGCAGAGAAGTCAAAAATGACATCCTTAGCTAGCAAGTCACACATAGGCTTCATGATCTTCGAGAAATCCTTAATGAAGTGTCAATAAAAGTTTGCATGCCCAAGAAAACTGTGAATACCCTTTACTGATGTAGGTGGCGATAATTTATCGATAACCTGAATTTTTGCTTTGTCCACCTCTATACCTTTGGCTGAAATGCAACGTCCCAACATAATGCCTTTCTGTACCATGAGTGGCATTCTTCTCAGTTCAGTACCAAGTTTGTCTCCTTGCATCGCTATAATACCAAGCTTAGATGCTCTAAACATTCATTAAAAGATGATCCAAATCTGAGAAGTCATCTACGTAGACTTCTATGAATTTCTCCACCATATTAGGGAAGATCACCATCATGCAACACTAGAAGGTAGTAGGAGCATTACACAAACTGAATGGCATCCTACGGTAAGTAAATGTACCATGGTAGAAGTAAGGGTAGTCTTATCATGATCATCGGATGCTACTGGAATCGGATTATATCTAGAATATCCGTCAAGGAAACAACAGTGAGAGTGTCCTGCTAGTCTTTCTAACATCCGATCGATGAATGGAAGGAAAAAGGGATTCTTTTGAGTAGCAACGTTGAGTTTGTGATCAATGTAAACTCTCCATCCCGTAATAATGCCGGTGGAAAATAATTTGTTCCTTTCATTCTGCACCACCATAATACCACCCTTCTTCGGCACAACTTGAGCTGGTTGATCCATGTATTGTCTGATATTAGATAGATGATACCTGTATTTAGGAGCTTCAATACCTCTGCTCTGACTTTCTCTTTCATGTTTGGATTTAGCCTCCACTAACCGTCTACACTTGGTCGAAAATTCTCCTCCATGAGAATTTTATGCATGCACAGTGAATGGCAGATTCCTTTAATATCTACAATAGACCACCCAATGGATATCTTATTATCTCTGAGTACTCGGAGTAGCTTCTCCTCATCTAACTTGCTAACTGAATTTAAAATAATCATTGTGAGTGTAGAGGACTCCCAAAATAAGCATATTGGAAATTGCTGAGGCAGTAGTTGCTTGGTTTCAATTTAGAAGGTTGCTGAATGGATGGTAGTGGCTTAGTAGAACCGGTTTCCAACTCCTTAAAATGGCGTTCACGCATATATGGTGGGTTAGTCTCTAGAAACCTTGCACATACCTCAATCTCAAGAGAATCAATTCGGGTAGATTGAGAATGTATAATGCATACCTCAAACACATCCGATGGGTTATGTAACAGAAATGTGTTTTGGACCATCTTCTCAATCACATCTATCCGAAAGTAGCTGTCTGACTTAGTAAGGAGTTTCATGACTTTGAAGATATTGAAAGAGAAGTGATCCTCACCAAACCTTAAATCAGTTGAATCTTCTAGACATCAATAAGAGCTCTTCCTATAGCTAAGAATGGTTGACCTAAAATGAGTGGGACATCCATGTCTTCCTCCATGTCAAGAATGAGAAAATCCACTAGGAAGATGAATTTTTCCACTTTTATTAATACATCTTCAATGATCCCTCTTGGATGAGTAAGTGATTGATCAGCTAGTTGAAGAGTTACTGAAGTTTATTTGGCCTCTCCCAATCCGAGCTTCTTGAAAACAAAAAGTGACATCAAATTAATACTTGCACCTAGATCAAGTATATCAAAATAAAAATCTCCAATGGTGTAGGGTACAATAAAGCTCCATAGGTCTTTTAACTTTGGAAGTAGATTTTTCTGGATTCTGGCTCTATACTCCTCAGTCAAGATCACCATTTCATGTTCCTACAATTTATGTTTGTTGGATAGGATATCCTTTAGGAATTTGGCATATCTAGGCATTTGGATGAGTACATCGGCAAATGGAATGTTGATACGAGTTTCTTGAAGACCTCAAGAGATTCTGTGTACTATCGATTCAATTTGTACCTTTTCAACCTCTATAGAAATGGAATATGAGGCTCGTAACGATTGATAGGAGTGGCTGCCTTAACCCGTGGTGTATCTGAACTCTCCAAAACAGATGCTTTTGTTTTTGTTCAATTTGTTCCATACGTTCCTCATCTGAAGAATGTACTATTTCGTTACTTGCAACCGACATGTATTTTCGATAATTTCACACCGCTTGTGGTTGTTATTACTTTGGCATGTTCCTTGGGGTTAATTTCTGTATTGCTGGGTAATGAAACTAGTGCTCTGCCAGTCATAGAAATTGCCATCTGTCCCAGTTGAGTCTCCAGATTTTTAATACCAACACTCTAATCTTGGAAAGTTGTTCCAGTCTTCCTCATGAACTGATTAAAAGTTTCCATGTATTGATTTGTTTTTTTCCATAAATTTTCTGAACATCTCTTACAACTAAAACTACTTCTCCTGCTGCTGAAACTAACTGTGTGGCCTATTCTAATTCTGATTACCATTAGAGAAATTTGGATGCTTCCTCTAACCTGGATTGTAAGTATCTGAATGTAGATTATTTCGTTGACGTTGTCCCCATTGTGCAAAATCCACTTGTTCCAAGCCTTGTGCCAAAATAGGACAATTTGCTGTGTTATGATCTGCTCCACACTCATCACAACTTGGCTTTTTAGCTTGTACATGTCCCCATTGTGCAAAATCCACTTGATCAATTCTTTATGCCAGAATAGGACAATTTGTTGTATTATGATTTGCCCCACACTCTTCACAACTTGGTTTCTTGTCTTGTGTTGCATTGGCCGTCTGTGATATGCTATCCACTTTATGAAATAATGAATCTATTTTTGCAAAAAAAAAAGCTGAGTAAGCATCCACTTCGTATACATTCGGCACTTTCTTTTGAACAACCCACTCAGAAGCCCATATGGCCGAAGTGGTAGCCACCGTCTCGAATAATTTCAAAGTTTCTCCAATTGTCTTTGTAGATAAAGAACCGTAAAACTAAGAATCTACCATGCTTTTGAAAGATGGAAACAAACCCGCATAGAAATATTGGACCTGGAGTCCTTTGCTAATACCGTGATGAGGAAACTTTCGAAACATGTTCTTGAATCTGTTTCAAGCTTCATAAAAAGATTCTGATTCACTTTGATGAAATATAGATATGTCATGCTTCAATTTGGCTATCTAGGCCGGTGGGAAGAATCTTGTGCAGGACTTTTGGGCTAGATCATTCCACATGCTAATACTAGCGATGGGTTGAAAATCTAACTACTCAAGTGCTTTATCATGCAAAGTGTGTGGAACAACCTCAGTCTAATAGCATAATCTGAAATACCATGTTATCGAAAATGTTGACACATCTCCAAGAATCGAGAGATATATGTATGTGGATTTTCTTTTGCTCTACCATAAAACCGATGTCCATCCTGGAACAGATGTATAACGTTGGTCTTCAGTTGGAAATTAGGCTTCTCAAATAGAGGGTAAACAATGTTGGATTGACTTTGAATGATCTGTGATGTTATGAAATCCCCAACAAGCATATTCCCCTCAGCAACGACTTTTTCTTCATTGACTTGAACTATGAGATTGTTTTGCTTATTAGCCATTTGCGAACTATGAGATTGTTTCGCTCATTAGCCATTTGTACTTTGCCTTTTATCTTTTTCATGTGTTGCTTTTGCTACCCTTTGTCTAAGATGAAAGGTGCATTCGTTTTCTGGATCAGCAGGAATCAATTCACCACCAAGAGACATTTGTATACAAGACCTGAAAGAAAAACAATAGTCGCACTAAGATAAACTAAAATAGAAGGAAATAAATAACAAAAACGGAAGCGAATAAATAATTAAAAATGTTTAAAATAGTGTCGAGGTAAATAAAATCAAACTAAAACTCAATCCCCAACAACGACACTAAAAACTTGTTCACGAAAATATATTTTCAAATTAAAACTATCACAAGTATACGGTTCATTAACAAGTAATAAAGTGGATTTTAAGTTCAAGTATCGTCACACGAAGATTGATTAGTTTAATTTTAATTATTGCGACCTTGACCAAAATGCAATTATGAGTAATTTAAATAACTTAGATGCAAATTAATGTGTTTAATAAATGATAAAAGCACTAGGATCTCGAATTCTCATACAATAATCCCTTTTAATCTTAGTTCTACNACGGATGCGAACATACAAGAGTGCATGAATTTTTATGAATACTTAAATATTCACATAAAGTATATCAGTATATTTCTATACTCTATTGGACCCTACGATAATTTATATATGTCGAATATTTACCTTCTTTCGAATGCATAAAATAAGCTATCACATTCACACAACTGTCGTGCACAATAATTGTAGAGAAAAGAAAATTATATAAATTATTCAATATTCAAAAACGTGTTTTCAATATCAAGTATGTAAAACTAAAGATTAAAAATTCATATTACACGATTCATCATTCTCCTAACACAAAAAAACTAACCAATAATTTATAAGAAAGAAAACAAAAGAAATATTGAATAATTGACATAACCTAATAAGGCCCGAATTGAATCTTTGAGTCTTTGAATCGATCTTCGTATTTCTTACCTCCTTCTATGCTCCCAAAATCTCTTAGAATGTGTTCTAATGCATGGTAAACACTTCTGGACATCCATAAGTCTTTAAAAGACGCTCTAAAATTTGTTTCCATAAGAGTTGGAATCATATAAAGAAATCAGAATTTTTTCTTCGAAAATGTACTATGCTATAGCATAGTACAAACACATGCTATAGTATAGTTCAATGAAGCTTAGTCCTGAAGTTCCCTGAAGCTAACCATGCGACCGTATGGAATTTTACACTATGCAACTGCATAGTGTAGATTAAAATCCAAATATTGCGTTTTATTCCCTGAACTCCATTTTCTCGTTTTTTGACCTTTTTTTTCTCTCGTTTCTTCTTCTTCCAACACTCCATTCCTTCGCTCAATTGGTTTTTTTTTTCCTTTCACATATTTCTTCTTTCGGGTCATCTTTTGACTATTTGCACTTTGGTCCTTGAACTTTGATTTTCTTTCATTTTTGTCGTTTTTCGCTTTTCTCTAAATTTCACCATGTTCATCAATGTTATCTTACAAAAAAAATAATTATATAGAATTAAGCTATATTTCGATATATTTACTGACAATTGTCCATATTTTGTACCCTAAATAAGTGTATAAAACGCACTTATCACTAAACATTGCTATGTTACATAGCATAATTCTTTAATCAATGGGGAGATATGGAATCCATTAGCACCTTAACCGATACTAAGCAAATGTTACATGGCCCTTGTTTGAACCTCATTTTTTCAAAATTCATTTTCAACCATATTTTTCAATAAAATAATTTTAAACATAAATGGAAAATTCTTCCTTCTTTTTTAACCACACATTCTTCCAAAAATCACTATTTTAAAATGCATTTCCCCAAGATAGGGCTCAAACAAGGGAACGTTGCTTGTTGTCTACTATTATGCAATGCTAGTGACATCTTATTGATGGTAGTTAAAATTAAAACACATTATAATTGAATGGTCAGCGCTTACTAATTAATAGGGCTTAAAACTAACTCATGATGTACTAGTTATAGTTGGTTCACGAGTTGCTTACAGTGTTCTAACTTTTGGAAATTGTTGGTTAATAGTAAAACAAGATTATATGAAATTAGGGCCCTTAATGTTTCCTTGCCAGGTGAAAAGGACCAACAGAGTTGGTACCAAGACCAACCCAAAAAGGATAGAGTTTGAAATAAGTAGGGTATGTTTGACAATATTTTTAAGTGTTATAATAAGTAGCACATGTTTTGATCATTTGCTTAGACATCGTGCGTCAAACTTAGCCCTTGTTTGATCCTAATTTTTTTTTTCAAATACATTTTTCTTTTCTTCTTTTCAATCATATATTTTTCAATAAAATAATATTGCATGCAAATTCAAAAACTTTCCTTATTTTCTAATCAAAAATTATTTATCAATCTACTATTCTGAAATGCATTATACACTGAAAATGGGGAAACAAGCTCCTAGAGCATGTCTGTGACTATTTAAATTATAATTTATGTCAACTAAAAATATTTTTTTATCAACAATTTGTAAGACACAACTTATTATTCATAATTCTGTAGGAGCCACAATTATAATCACTTGAACACACCAAGCACATGTTTGGAGTTGTTTATAATCGATTTAAATTATAAATAGATTGGATGAATGATGAACATGTGAGTAGTATTTATGAATCCCACAAAATATTTGGACAAGAAGTGGTTTGATTGAATATAAAAATACTACTCACATATTCAAAATTATTACTCGACTGAACATTTTATTTTATTAGGTAGTATGAGATGCACTTGTATAGGATTTGACGTACACATTTCTTCATTAAGGGTATGTTTGATGTAATTTTTTTAATATTAAATTTTTTAAAAATTGATTATTTTTGAAGAATGTTTGGTTAGAAAGTAGAAAAAAATTATGAGTTCTCTTGCAAATTATTTTATTACAAAAATGTGGTATAAATTTGGGAAGGAATGAATTTTAAAAAAATCACACCAAATTGGGGTTGAGTTTTAGTCTGCACTACTATTTGTTACATCTTTTTCATGTAAATATTACAAGTTGTGAAGTTTATCATTTCTTAAAACTAAGAAAAATTAAAATTAATGTTACCAATATAACTTGGCCCCTGTTTGACAATTACTATCTTTAAATTCTTTATTTTAACGCACTTACGTTTAACCACACATTCACACAATAAAATATTCTGTACGTAAACTCAAAATTTTTAAGTGCACATTCTCCTAAAAATCACTATTCAAAACATGAATTTTTTCGGTTAATGAGGGTCGAAACGGGGCTTAATTTGTGGTTGTTGAACCACAAAAGTCAATTGTAGTGAAAAACAATGCAAACCAATACTATTTAATAAAGCTATCAATGGCCCCTTAACAAGCGTGAAAAGTTAAGAGCTGGTTTTTTAATATAGTCAAAGATTTTTATTTGAATGTTATTTTTTATTTTAAAAAACTGACCTCTTATCGTGGCTCCAACCAGGCAATTAGAACAATTTTTTAAGCACGAAAATTCCGACTGGATTAAAAAGTAAAGAATTGTCTGTCAATTGATCAATCCATCATTTGTTTATTTGTTTCATTCATAGTAATAAAACCCGGACTCGACCAGTTGATTCAAATATGATTAACTATTATAATCAACTATAAATTACTTTAATATTTTATCTCAAAATGTATTATTTTATACCTTTTGCACTTGTATGTTGTCATAAAATAGCGAGGAAAACCTTGAAATGTCTCAACTCTCAAGCTTGACACAAGGTTTTCTTAAAAATTGTTCAATAGGAAACTATATTAAAGAAAAATAACTAAAATCTTTTGCAATTTTTTTTATAATAAAAAAAAAATTGCATTAATCAATATCGTTCAATACAAAAGAATCAATAAAATAGGCATAGAATCAGATCGAAATGAAAAATATTATGCACATAAACAGGGGCGGAGGTGGGGGGAGGGGGGGTCCTGAGGGGACCCGGACCCCCCTCAATTTT
>CAIGRS010064136.1:0-18880 GCA_903798395.1 Fraxinus floribunda | reverse complement strand
GGTATTCGGCATCTAGTTATTTTTATATTTTTGAATTTGGCTTCATTAATTTGTATATGTTACAAATGAAATGTCATCAGTTATATTTATGTAGTGTTGCTGTAAATGTTAAAAAAATTAATTATGGTACGGAACCGAACCCGAACGGTTCCATAATTATATTTGGACCCGACGGGTCCATTTATTAAATATCCGAAAATTCTGGAACCGAGCAGAACCGAACCGAACCGAACCGACCCACGGACACCCCTACATCCGTCCAATCACTTATCCACCAATTCGACTAATAACCCGAGACCTACTACCTCTATCAGATCGATATTTTGATCGGGTCTAATAACTATGCTAGGGTAATAATCATGACAGGTCTAGGTTACGAATTAGATAATTTGCATTAGCTCAATATTTGAGTGAGAAAGATGAAAAGTTTTTTCAAATTTCAAAGGAAGAATTTTAGGTAATTTGATTTATTTCCTTTGCATTTAGATACTTGCTCAGTCCTAGAAAATTGTGAATCGAAAAGAAGGCAACGATAATTTCGTGAGTGATGAATGAAGTGCAATTTATGCAAGTTTAGTGAGAATTTGAAAGCAATTCATATTACAATGAGCAAAGCATGACAATTCCCAAAATTTAATGTGTAATTAAGCAATTAATTATTTTGGACATGATAGCTACACAATGCTTGTTTGGCTATTTTAACTCTATCAACATGTCACATCAAATTCAGTCCGTACATGTAGGCTTTCCAGGCATTCATGGCCGATGAATGGAGTGCAGCTTGTGCAAGTTCAGTGATCATTTGAAAGCAATTCAAAATCCTGTAAATAAATCACAATGATAAGCTAAATGTGTAATGGAACAATTAACTCACCAACCGACTTGCTTCCACAACCCCGCCCCACAAACTCAAAACCACCACTATCCCACCGGAAAAAACTACCAGACATCGCCATCTCCTCGAAGATTTGTCAAACCGTCTCTATGTTAAACAAAAGAAAAATGGGAGATTCACAACACACAATGCACCACACAAACACCTTGTAAAAACATCGTTGACTTCATTCCTGATTTAATCATTTGATAATTGAAATAAGTGATACAATTTGAGTACATTTTCTATTAATCTACTCCACTCTTCATTCATTCCATTTGATTTTGAATTCGTTGCACAGAAAATCAGACAGAGTAAAAAAAAAATGGGGCTTAAAATTTTTTTTTTGGGAAAAATGAGTTTTGAAATAGTGATTTTTTAGAGAATATATGTTTAAGGGCGTGTGCGGCATGGATTAAATCGGATTAAAATTGAAAAATTAATCGTTATTGTTGATTTTTATTAGAAGAGTGAGACTCAATAACGGTTATATTTTTAATTTTAATTGGATTTTAAGCTGTACCAAACAAGCTCTAAATAAAAATGAGTTTTGAAATAGTAATTTCTTTAAAATTTTTACCTTTTTATTTATTTTTACTTCAATTTGGTCAAAAGCCATTGTGGAATAGTGATCGGGTCAACCGGTCATCTACCACCATTTCTTCGGCTTACAATTAAGTCAAATGTTGGAATGTCTGGTGATAAAAAGGTNATTTATTTTTACTTCAATTTGGTCAAAAGCCATTGTGGAATAGTGATCGGGTCAACCGGTCATCTACCACCATTTCTTCGGCTTACAATTAAGTCAAATGTTGGAATGTCTGGTGATAAAAAGGTTGAGGATGGATTAATAATCTATTTTGTATAAGTTGGGGACGAACGTGCTAAGTCCCCATAAAATTCTAGGATTCTGGATAATCTCTCTGTCTTAATCAGAATTCCAGGAAATATCCACTCTTTTGGTTGGTGGATTAACGTTTAATTTGTTAAATATTTGGTTGGTGGGTTTTCGCCTTCTTTGTTAAACTCAGGCATTACTCTTATTGATAGCAACCCTTTCAATCAGAACTTCTACTGATGCAACTCTCAGGATCTCTCATCTCTGGATTGTTCTGAAAGGAAGAGCTGGTCAGTCAAATCTGTGCAAAAGAAACTGGACTTTGGAGAATCAATTAGCCCGGGATTGTAGAATTTAATCGGAGAAGATATGGCTTATGCAGCCGTAGTTTTACTGATGCGGGATCTAGAAGAACTCTTGCATTCCCAGGCACGTCCCATTGGTCTAAAGAAAGAACACATTGAATCTCTTTACAAGGAAGTTAGCTTATTGCAAATATCCCTCAAGGATTCCCAAGAGAAAATGTATGATCATGATGTGAAAAATTTGGAGAAACGGATAAGTGATGCAGCTTACCGTGCTGCAGATTTCGTTGATTCTCAAGTGTATATCAGCTATATCCGTAACGCTGATATTCCGGAAAGAAAGATAGAGTATAGTCGGATTTCCTTGATCGCCCACCAAAACTTTTCACAGTTCATTAAAGAGATCAAGTCGATCAAGCTAGAAGCCTTGAGATTTTTTGATAAACAGATCTGTGATACAGAAGTTCTGCCCCATGAAAGTCCTTCAGATCAAGACTTGTCACCAATTTCTCTAAATGCAGAGGACAGGCTTGTGGGCATTGATAATGACATCAAAGCATTGCTTCAAAGACTTACAGGATTTCCATCCCATCTCAAAGTTATTCCAATCATAGGCATGGGTGGCATAGGTAAGACGACTCTTGCTGGAAGAATTTACAATGATCCGATTATCATTCATCACTTTTATGTTCGTGCGTGGATCACTGGATCTCAAGGATATAATCTATCTCTATCATATCGAATGAGAGAAATGTTGTTGGGAATTTTAAGATGTTTCACCAATATCACAGATGAAATTTGCAAAAAGACAAATGAAGAATTAGGCGAACAACTGTACAAAACTTTGAAGGGTATGAGATATCTGATTGTTTTGGATGATTTGTGGGATGTCAAGGCCTGGGATTTCCTTAAACAATTTTTGCCAGATGATGTCATTGGAAGCCGAATACTATTAACTAGTCGGCACACTGAAGTAGCTGTTTATATCAGTTCTAAGAGTTCTGCTCATCGCATGCATTTCCTGCGAGCTGCTGAAAGTTGGGAGCTTTTGGAGAGCAAGTTGTTTGCCAAAGAAAGCTGCCCTCCTGAACTGGTCGAAATGGGCAAGCGAATTGCAGAAAGATGTCAAGGGCTACCACTAGCTATTGTTGTAGTTGCAGGGCTCCTGAACAATGTGAGCAGAACACTGGACTGCTGGAAGAGAATTGCAGACACTGTAGTATCTCTTGTTGCTGAAAAGCCACAGCACTGCACGGATATTCTTGCCTTAAGTTACAATTACTTGCCTAATCCTTTGAAACCATGCTTCCTTTATATGGGAGCTTTCCCGCAGGACTATGAAATCCCAGCATCAAGACTCATATGGTTGTGGGTAGCTGAAGGGTTTATTCAGCCAGTAAGGGGGAAACGTCTGGAAGAGGTAGCAGAGGATTACTTGGAGGATCTTGTAGGCAGAAATCTGATTTTAGTTGGAAAAAGAAGGTCTAATGGTAGAATCAAAACTTGTCACATTCACGATCTTCTGCGCGATGTATGCTTGAGAGAATCCCTGAATCAAAACTTTTTACAGGTAATAAAGCGTTATGCTCCAATCCCTCAAATGGAATCAATATATCCCCGGCGTATTAGTCTCCATGCGAGTATCCTCCACTATTACTACTCAATGGGTTCTCAACCCCTCACTCGTTCTTTTTTGTGCTTTGACGTCAACAAAATTCTGCCAGACATTTTTCTGCTGGAATTCTTGGCTCAAGTAGACTTCAAATTGCTCATGGTATTGGATATTATGCTGCTGCGTTCTAATCATTTTCCAATTGAAGTAGTTGACTTGGTTCGTTTGAGGTATTTGGCACTCTCCACAAATTCCGAGCTTCCTGGATCAATATCCAAACTACAGAACCTACAAACTTTGATTATTGATCACATTTGGGAGGGCCAGTACTTGCCAAGAGAAATATGGAGCATGTCACAGCTGAGGCATATCCACTTGAAAAGGGGATGCTACTTTCCACTCCCTTATAGCTGGGGAACTGAGAACAGCTTAAATAACCTGCAAACAATATCTACATTGATAGGACCCGTCAGCTGTTCTAAGGAAGTTTATGCCGGGATGCCACGTCTAAGGAAATTGGAAATTTATGCTACTGAAACTGACTTTGGTACTGAGTGGATCTCGGAATGCTTAAGTAATCTTGTCTGTTTAAATGATCTCGAAACATTGAAATGTAATTTTCTCTACAGACCAAGAAAGCATCGGCTTCCAAAGCAGAATGTGTTCCCTTCAAACTTAAAGAAGTTGACCTTAAGTGGGAGCTATTTGCCATGGAAAGACATGAAAATTCTTGGCATGTTACCCAACCTTGAGGTGCTTAAACTCAGATCTTTTGCATTTGACGGAGGAAAGTGGTCACCAGTTGAGGGAGGGTTTCTCCGACTAAAGCTCTTGCTAATAGAGAATTCAGATCCAAACAACTGGAATGCAAATGAAACCCACTTTCCGAGACTTCAACGCCTCGTCCTAAAGGAATGTACCCGCCTCGGAGAAATTCCTGAAGGTATTGGAGAGATTCTGACACTGCAACTGATTGAAATACATGACTGTAGCCTTAGTGTTGTAATGTCTGCAAGGGAAATACAGGAACAACAAGAGATGATGGGAAATGACGAGTTAAGTGTCCAGATAAGCTGGGGAGGTTATCATTCACAAAGTGATCTCCCTGTTGATTTGCATTTTCTCAGATATCAGTAATCCTGATTATCGTCATTCATTCGTCATGGCTGGTAGATCATTCTTGATTTACAATGAGGAAATCCTTGTAATATCCAGCTTCAATTTGTTCTCCGACCAATGCAAGATGACTAATGAAGGCAAAGAAGTTGAAAACAGGCCAGCTTTACACTCTTTCTGTATTATCCTTGTGTTCTTCTAGAGGTTAATTGCAACATTAGACTACTGTTTAGGGAGGCAAAAAAAAAAAAAGCTTACCCAAAAATGAGTTATTTCTTGTGGAAACATTGCTGTCATTGTATTTCAACATTTCATTTTCATTTGTGTAGTTACTAAAGCTAAATATGCTTACTGACATGTTTGGTAAGCTATGGTGTTGAGCAATTTGAATGTATATTATCAAGTAATAATTCTGGAAAAGGGAGATGAAATCAAGAAAACAACAAATCATCACGATAGCAAGAACGTCACAATAAATTGGTAATATACAACAAATATCAAAGCATCAAGAATCCAATTGTGATGATCATGTAGCAAATATTTCTTCCCCATTGTAACAAAACATTAATTAAAAAGGTATTTTTTTCTAGTATGTCTTATATACGTCTTCGGAGAATTAATTACCGTACATCACGACTTACAGATTTGTTTACCAACGGATGATGTGACGAAATATGATTAAGTCAAATCACCAACCAACTAAAAAAATAAAACTCACTCGTTTTCCTTTTGCCATCTCACCAACATGTGAAAGAATTTGTAAATGATTGCGTACAACAATTATTTTGCTATTAATTATTACATTAACTTTCAGAACAGCAAGAGTGATCAGCTGAAATTCGCAAACTCTAATGTTGTGTTTGGTATGTTACAGGCATTTAACAATTCGTCATGTTTGGACCAGTAGCCTCCAAGTAAAATTCATCTCGAAGGGTTGGTTAAAAAAAATACCCCCTCAAGCAACAGATCCCATCAGAATGTTTTAGACTATGAATTATGCCCAAGACAAGGAAGCTGTAATGTAGAAATGTCCTAAAGTCAGTCAGGAGCACTCAAATGTCCAGCTTCTACCCAGACAATGTGGTCAAGAACATCATTCAAATGCTTCCGTTTTCTTCGAGATAGAAATTACATTGAAGTTGATGGATTCGGGATTTTTCAGAATCATCTGTTGAATAACTTTGGCCGCATCCTGTAAGAAAATAGTAGACATCCAAGTGACAAAATAGCGGCTACAAAAATTATTATTACATGGAAGAACTGGAAACAAATGGGAAATACTCCCAAGTGAATAACATGAATAGCCTCAAGGCTCAATGTTGTAAATGCTAGTACAATATAGTTCCAATTTTTGTCAATTTCATGTTCATTATTAAATTTTATTTTGTTCAAGTAGGCCACCAAACTTAAACTTTATTACAACTTGGTCACTCTTTCCATATCTGTTAGTTTGACTTACGGAAAATGTAATGTAGCAGTTTTTTTGCCAACTTGACAGCATTAAGCTTTTGCAATAGTCACACAAACAGTCATGATCCAATTGTAACAAATGTTTTAAGTGATCCAACTGGAAGAAAGTTGGAAGTTTAGAAACCTACTTGGAACAAAATAAATTTTAGCGACCAAAATGACATTTTGCAAAAAATTCAGCAACGCTTGTCAACCCCACCCTTCTTAGCACTAACAAATAGTTGTCAACTATAAGTCTGGGAAAACAAGTGTGAGACAACCAAAGGAAGCTTGTTTACAGGTAAAAAAAACCTTTTCCTAAACCATCGGAGGAGCAGGTTTCAAATGCCAGGGAAGACTTCCAGACAAATCACAAATGTCTCAAGCCATCAGAAGCACGGTCCACTGCTCAGTGTCAATTACTTGAATTCGTTTAATGCTTAAGATTCCATGACATCAGATTGTTATTGATTTTACTTATATATTTTGATGCAGCATTTTTGTTGCACTACTCAATGTTCTTTTACTAGCCATTTTCCATTTTTCTTTAACAACCAGATTTAAAAGAAAAGACGCAAAACAATTTAGAGAAAAAAAAAAAAAAGAAACTTAAACCCTCTCCCATCTAACCCTTAAAGATGAAGAAAATTACCAGTAATAAGGTGCTTGGAGAGCATGTGCCGTGTGAAATTGGCCCTGCCTTCCTTCCATCAAGCTCATACAGTTGTCCTGTAAATAACAAGTTTGTGGTATATATTTATCCTGATGGTAAATTTGCTCTAGATAAAGAACTAAACAATTGATCTAAAGGTGGATTCAGTTACGCCAAACTGAAGCAGATGAGCATAGGAAAGCATTGGGTTTCACTTGGAAAAAATAAAGATCAAAGTTGCACGTTTGGTAAGTCTTCCATCCATGTCTATGCTAGACTGTGAGGTTAAAAAATAGAAATTTTTTTAAATTTGCGTTATTTTATTGAAAAATATGTGGTTGAAATGGGATCAAATCACTGTTCAATAATGCATTTTGATGGAAAAAATGGGGCTCAAACAAGGGTTAAACATGGCAATGCATTTAATTTTAAATCAGCAGCAGAGACACAGGAGATGGCGGGCAGCAATTGCCCCTTTGATATAATTTCTGATTGTATGGGACATATCTGGACTGGTAGTCTAGGCTTTGTTGGATATTCACATTCCACTGTTCCACTCCCCCACACCCCAATACACACATAACTCAATTCTCACAGAAGTCTTATACAGCCTCCCAACTTGCTGTCTATCGTACAGTAATTAAAAGGAAATCAAGCTTGCATTATAGGAAAGAACACACGCTGAGCAAGATGGACAGTCAAGTAGGAGCACAGTACGAAAATGAAGCTCAAGAAAAACTTCCGAAAAGCTAAAATAGTGAGCTAACACAACATGGAACCGTAAAAATCATTACTAATCTGAAAGCCTCAAAGTAAGGCAGAAAATTGAATACACAATAAATTGGACAGGTAAGGTACAAAACTTCCACAATATCAATATAACACAAATGAGATTGTTAAGATGGATGTAGTCATACTAAAATAGATAAAACTAGAAATGAGACCGTAAACCAAAGTGGAAATCGAGGATAATTTAAGGGAAGATGTCTTAAATGATTGAGAAGAGCTTAAGGTCTCATTAGCAAGAGTTGTAAAATCAAAAACAGAACATTGGAAGAGGAAAACGTAGGAAAATTAAAATTCATTAAGACTGTTCCAGAATATTTAATCCTTCCACAAGTGATAAACGGAATAACAAAAAATGATTCATGAAGCAACTGTCCTCAATTCTATGAGAAGAAAACTTAGCTTCTTGTTACTGTTGTCTAATACAAAAAACACATTCAAGCTCAATAACCTATTAGTAAAGCACTAATCTTGCACAATCTATCTCATGCAACATGATGCCAATATCAGATAAATTAGCTCCCAAATGCTCATCTATATATCATCATTTTCCTCGTAGAATAGATATTACTACACATTAACAAATGGAGTAACCACTCCTATTTAAAATTCCCTATAATTATATATTACAATCACTGCACTTGCATTGGGAGGGGAGGAGAGAGAGAGATTTACCGTCTACACATGTGAAGCAGATGAAGTGTGCGTCTACATTATCTGAAGCCTGTAAAGAGAAACAGACAGAGATCACAAATTTCCCACCACTCATTGAAAATAAACTTGATAAAACTAAACTGATTGAATAACAAGACCATGACCAAATAATGATAAGAAATCTCATAAAAATGGCCAAAATTTTGAAAACGAGTTTACTATACTTGACTGATCAAATAGCTCCTTGAGCTGTACTGAAACATTAAGTACCATTTACCATGATTGATTATTATATGCTACTATCAGTTCTAGGTGGAATGATGAACACAAGAACCCAGATAAAAATAGAAGATGAAAAAAATAAATTATTATGCAGCTTTAGGGTAAGGCCATGGAGTCTGAGCTATGAGCCATTGGCATGCTGCATACGTCTTGGTTTCAACATCAGGACTGGGCATGCAGAAGTATTTATAAATTTCTCGTTCATCTTGTTTCATGCCTATATTTGTCCACTACTACCAGAGACTAAACTATATTAAAGTAGCAATGGAAGAAAACAGATGTCTTAGGATTGTTCAACTCCAAATGCCACAAATTACTAGTTAGATAAGATCCTAGGCATCAACCTCGCAAAATCAATTGCACTAGTTTAAGAATTGAAGCATTGAGTCAACATGAACCAAGGGTACAAAATTACGTTGGAAAAGTAATACAATTCGATGCTAAAAGATGCTGCTACATTTTTCAAGGAAAAAATTATAAATCTAATCTTTGAGATGGTTCTCAAAATTTAAAACCAGATTAAGAAGCCAATATATGTAAGTCTCGAACAGTAAGAGTTTTAATTGATAGTTACTATATTGCATGCATAACTTATTGACCATATTGAATTTGCAATGGAATAATGCTCCTATTCCATTAAAGAACCGGCGATAATCAGCTTATCTTCCACGAAGAAGCTTGGAATGTCATCTCAGAAAACAAAAAGTAATAAACCTAAATTACTTCCTTTTGACTACAGCATGATAGACATCCAATAAGGTTCACGTATTCAAGGAGGAAAAAGGGGGTTAACACACACAATATGGAAGCAGCCATGTTAAGGGCAAAGGAGTAATAGTGCTACAGGATGGGGGATGCCTATAAATAGGATAAGGGGGGTTCTGCATAATGCATGTTTTTGGACTGATTCAGTTAGGGAATAGGAGAGACCGACCTCTCAAATAGCCTGGAATTTGTTCTGTTCAATCTCAGTTTTCTTTCTTCGGTGCAACAATCCTTGCTTCAATTTTCAATTCAATATAAAGTTACACATTACAATACTTCTCTTATTCTCTCATCATATTGTTGGCTTAATCAATTACTAAACAAGTAATTCCCAGGTTATCAGAACAGCAGCTAGCTACAAGGGATTTCCACAGTAGAGCAACAGTTGTAGATGGGTTCTATCACTGCAGCTACTATAAATCGCAGAATTACCAAGTAATCTGTCAATGACTAAGTTTCTATAACCTAACCTCCGTTTCACCAGCAGTAGCTGCAACTGAATGAGCAACTTCCATTTCTCTGTCATTTTCAAGGAATGCAGCACGCTGCAAGATGATTATATTCTGGGATATTTAGAAAGACACCAAAGCAAACCATATGACTTGAAACCAAACACTGATTACGGTAAAGGTTCGAGAAAAGTTGACCTCTGAAGGACCCATTTTTGCAGTGGACTTGAAGAATCTGTCTAGAAATGACCCTTCAACTGAAAACAATAAGCAAATAGGTGTGAATGAAAACCTTGATGTGACAGATTCAAAAGGGACATTAACTATTGCTGAAATTATTCGAAGATACACAACAGCAAGCATGCTTGAAAGAAGTAGAATCTAAACTTCAGCTGAAACAACTCTAACAAATGCAATCCTATCCCGGCCTTTTTAACTTCTTCGACCTCATTTTTAAACCAAGTTCAGTGATTATTACTGAACCATTTCTATCTTTTTTCCTTTCTGTACATAAAAGTTTATATCTCTGTATTGCCTGATTCTTTCACCATTTCTCCAGCCCATTTGGACCCTTTCCGCTCAATAAACCAAAATCCTACCATCAGTCATTATTAATATTAAAATCTCAACAAATGGAAAATTTTCCATGCAAGCAGCTACTAAAGAGATGGAATCATCTTCAGCATTATATGCATTCTCAACTTAATAAAAAATTAATCTAAATTATCAGAACACTTACCAAGTTTTATCTCAGAAGTGATATTCCCAACAGCATGAAGAAGCCCTATGGTTCCACAGGCATTGCCTACAGTTTGCTTCATAAAGTAAACTCCTCCACTAAGCTCCTGTAGTCGACTATCATGAATATTGAATAGTTGCAATTTAAATTCATAAAATGAAGTCGAGAAGGACCAATTGTTCAACCCAATGAAATCCAATCCAATTATTGAGTCGTGTTATGTGAAAAATTACTAGAAAACCTTAAATACGCATATAATATACTACAAGTTAGCTTTATCATAATTGACATAAAAGTCATCTTCTACTATCAATGCACACCAAGGGTAATCAAATGCATACCACGGGTACTAAAAAAATTATGAATAACCCAATGAGATAAAATAATAAATTGAAAGTCATTTTAGTTGAGAAAACCTATGTTTCCAAAACTATGAGAGATCCCAAATCCTGTAACGTCGGTGATAAGCTGGAGAATATTTGGCTTCTTGGTTGCTGAAATACATTCTCAGAATTGCACATTCATAGCATGCAAAAACAGGCAACAACGAGTGTGTCCGCAAGCGCACACTTCGAAAAATTCATTGTTATGATCGAGTAAATACACTTTGGATAGAGTTTCAACAAATATGCTCAACTGAATTTATTTTATTCTATTTGACATTCTATTAGTATAGAGCCACATTGGCACAACACAAACATAATAACGAAAAATAAAAAAGAAGCAGTTGAGGTAGAAATCTAGTCATTGTAGGAGATTATAGTGAAAAGAAAGCCAAAAGTTGATGTATGGTACTTTTTGTCCCTGTAGTTTTGACTTTTGAGTGTAGGCCCTGTTTGAGGAGCATTATCTCTTCATTTTTAGACAAAATCCAACCATTGCAAATCAAATCAAGCCACCATTTTTGACTATTTCTCTCACAACTGGGACCCACCCATAGCCCCTAACGGTCATGTTTTTTCTACTCAGCTGAAAATAATGCACCCCAAACAGAGGCGTAATGCTATTTTTAATTAAAAGTAAACATTCACGTGGAAAAAGATTCTGAACAAGTTGCAAAAACCATTTATGAAGAGCTAAATGTTGTACATATAAACATCATAAAATCATAATCGAAAATAATTAATAAACATAAGATCAGGTACATAACCTAGATTTGGTAGATGACAAGAAAATAAGTCATATGGTCATCATTGGAAGACTGAAGTCTCAAATGTAGAAGCATGCAAACCTCATCCAAAATCTGAAAATATATTTAGGCCTTTTTTAATCCCCATTTTTTTAAAACTCATTTTCAATCACATATTCTCCCAATAATTTTAACTCCACATTCTCCAAAAAAATCACCTTTTCACCCAATATATTTTCAAAATATCTCTGCCAGACAAGGGCTTAGTTTACTCAGAGCAAGCTTCCCAAAGGCCTTATACTAAATGTAGGTAATTCTCTGCCTCGACTGATCTACGTACATTATTGAAGCTTACTACACTGATGGGATTGTTGGTTGTAGATCAAACTCATGGACGATTGCTCGCTTAGTCCAGCTTGAAACAAAGGAAATGAGAGATCGACCCAGGTAGTCTCTTCCCCGCCTTTGAGACTTAGGCTAAGGAATAGAGCATGGGGGAGGACACCACTGGAGGTAAAATTGGAACCAATTTTGAAATGGATTTGAGATTAAGATTTGAAAATGAAAGGAGGGGAAATGCATTTGGATTCTACTTGTGAGGTTTGATATACAAGTAAAGAATGGAATAGGTTAGTTACTCTTTTCGCCCTTAGGTTGTGTTTGGTAC
This sequence comes from Fraxinus floribunda, assembly GCA_903798395.1. Classification (NCBI taxonomy): domain Eukaryota; kingdom Viridiplantae; phylum Streptophyta; class Magnoliopsida; order Lamiales; family Oleaceae; genus Fraxinus; species Fraxinus floribunda. Next base: position 6,563 of record CAIGRS010064136.1, on the reverse strand, counting down.
ATCGTATTAGATCGCATAAATAATTTAGTATAGAACTAAAATGGATAATAGTAAGTAGATGGTATTATGGTTGATTAAGGTAGATAATATTCTCTAGTCAAAATTGTCAACCACACTGGATATAAGATAACTAGTATAAAATGACATTTTTTTAACTAAAAGATCAAATATTATTATCCCGGTAATTTGCAGTAATACCATTCATCTAGTACTGTCTACTCTAATACTGTAGTAATACAATGTCTCCGCAATTTAAAATTGAAAATAGGTCAAGCCAGATCATTTACTCTGGATTTTTGATAACTTGATATTTCCGGTCAGATCCTCCATATACTAATCCCATCTTACAAATCCATGCTTCTAGTCCTACTATCAACTCCAAAACCCATCAAATCGCATGATTCCAAGCGCAAATTCTTCCTATGAGCATCTATAAAATAGAAATATAAATGTATCGTCCAAATGGTAACATTAAATACAATAATTAAGTCAAACTCACCTTTATTTCACTATCTTGTTTTCTCCTCTCTTCTTCGCTCTGTAAAAAAAGAAAAAACCGGAATCGTTATTTCAACACAAATACACTGTAAACATTGTAGTGCCGAAAGCAATCCCCCTAAGTGATACAAAATTAAGAATCGATTGATATAGAAAGTTACAATGATGAGCATGTTTGGCTAAGCTTGGAGAAAATTATTTTCAGTTCCAAACATGTTTTCGACAACTTAGTCCTTTTCCTATTTTTCAGTAAAATAAGTCATTTATTTTTTACTTATTTCTAAGTTTAATCGATTAAAGGATTATACTCTTTAGAAGTTAGAACTAACGCATTTAGTTATAAGTCCAAACCTTTTAAACTCAGCCAAACAACTCTTTCACAAATTACCTGTGACGTTATAGGGTAGAGAAAAAGGACGGCCAGTACTGGCCTTGGAACCATTTCTAGAAGTTCTTCGTCCAATCCGTAAACATCACAGCACTCTGCCTCATCCGGTGGAACGCCGAGTCCCCAGAGAAACTGCAAATGAAGTTTCCTCGGATTGTTAATAAATTTATATATATGAAAAAGGAAATTCGATGGGAAATTGGATCAAACCTGGTTCATAACATCGGGATTAGCTTCAAGAGGAAGCCATCTCTTAGCAGATGGGCTTTCCGCCATTTTTTTTTCTCTTTTTCTTGCGGTCTCTCTTTTGGAATATTAATGAAGAGTTTTGTTCTGGAATGGCATTTGGGTGGGAATATTTAGCTCGTGCTTGGCCAATTTTTGGCTCAATGGAATATTTTTTAATAAAATAATATTATATTTGGTACGACTTAAAATCCAATTAAAATTGAAAATATGAACGTTATTGGATCCCACCCGTCTAATAAAAATCAACAATAACTGCTATATTTTCAATTTTAATTTGATTTTAATCTCTACCAAACACCCTCTTAAATTCAGTTTTTTTTTTTTAAAAAATTATTATTCTAAAATATATTTTTCTTTAAAATACAATTTTAATGGAGCCGGGGCTTGGTATGGGTCAGGGAAATTTAGGACTTTCACATTTTGATCAATTTCAAGTGAAACCCTGCTGTTTTTCAAAACTTTCAAATTGGTTTTATCTCTTTTCACTTAAAAGAGCCAATGTTGTATCTACTGTTCATTTTTGTACAATCGTTCTTTTTTTTTCCCCCACTTAAAAGAGCCAATGCTGCATCTACTGTTCATTTTTGTACAATCGTTTTCACACTAATCCATATTGAAACTGGTTCTCTACTATTCACATGTTGGATTCTAGCTAGAATATCTACTCTCTCAATCTATCTATTACAAGAAAGAAACCCTTCCCCTTCCCCTTCCCCTTCCCCTTCTCCCTTTCCATTGAAGAGCATCTCCCGCTTTCTAGACACCTCCTCTATTTTTCTTGGAGCTTCGACAGTGGGTTGGAGTTGGGATGGAGGTGAAATCGAGAGGTAGTCAATGTGGTGGTTAACCCCGAAAAGCCGATTGGCTACTTCCAAATTATTTGCACAAAATCATCCTGAAAATTACGAATTGTAGCTTCATTTAATGTTTTTCTGTATTTTGTTACATTTTCATCAGATTTATTGTTAAATGGGATTTCTTTTCCTATGTTATTTCAAAGTTTTCTTCGTGTTTCCAAAAGTACGATAGAATCGATACTGAAATAGATGACCAACGACCTCAGGTATGTCAATTTCATATATGCCCCTATTTGACAACCATTATTTAAAAAAATAAATTCTACGTACCCATTTTCAACCACACGGTCACATAATAAAATATTATACACAAACTCAACAAATCTATCTACTTTTGAACTACACTTTATCTTAAAATCATTATTTAAAATATTATTTTTCTTAAATAATAGTCGTCAAACAGAGCTACATGTCCTCATAGTTTCTGTTCTCCAGGGCTGATCACCTGCACCCAGGGGGCAGGTTTAAATGTACCCACTATCCCAATTGGCAATTTAACTTAAAAAAAATGGGGCCCACTTCAAATACTTTTCTTCCCATCTCTGACTCAATAAACCAATTCCCTATTTTTTGTCTCTCATTACACCCGAAACCTTTCCAGTTCCCTCCTAAAATCAGAACCTCCCTTGCTCCATTGTCACTGTTCATCGTCCCCGTCGAAGGTGAGTTTCTTAAATTTTGTGCATTTTATTCTTGCTATAATCCCCAAACCCAGTTTATCTATTTACCTTCTTTTTTTTCGAATTTCGCCCCTAATGCATCCGTTATTATTTTCAAATAGAAAGTTGGGAATAATTAATATTATTTTGTGATTTTTTGACTGTGGTATAATTTCAGAAATGTGATTTAATATATTAATTGGAAGTTTTAATTTTCTTTCATAATTTTTAGGTTTTGGACATGGTTGTCAAGTAGTTAAACAAGAAGGGGAACACAGTCAATGCACAGAGGTAGGGACTCAAAATGTATTTTCATTTCTACGTTATCCCGTGGGTTAACTGTAATTTGTATGATTTGCAATTTTTTTTTTTTTTTTTGTAGGATGGTATTATATGCGGAAGGTTCATTTGGGTGGATGAAGTTGAACAAAATATGGAAAGATGTGAAGTTAACGTGAAGATATTGGAGAAGTTAAACAAACTTGTTGAGCTGCTACATTCCCTTGGTCATTATATAAAATTTGCCTTAATTGTTGTATTAGCTCTTGTAATTGTTAAGTCAATTTGAACTTCATGTTGAAAAACTTGTAATGGTGCACATGTAGGCATCTACATTTTGAACTCCACTAGCAAGTTTGTAGTACCTGTTGTAATTTTTTTTAGTTTAATGTCAATTATGCTAAGTACCGCACTCATTAATGTCTACAAGAAAGCCAATTTCTTAAATTAAAATAAAATAGACAGATTCAATTCCAAAAATAGTACTAAAGAACGTAACATATCATGCTAAAACAAACAAAGACAAAACCAAAAAGTTTTCAGGCAATGCTAATCAATAGTTGTTTTCATCTTCTGACACGTATGCCATGAATTCTCTCCCACCCTCGTGCGACCCGACTTCTTCATTTTGGGTATTCTGGTAATTATCATTCAATTTTGGGCATGTTCTCCTATCATGTCCATGTTGGCCACAACCACGGCATGTTCTGGCACCTTTGGACATGGCTCTCTCTTTTGATGACTTCAACCGCTTCCCACACCCTTTAGTCCTAATTCCAATTGGATCGATTATACCTTGACTCTCCGCACGGCTTCTGCTCCTTTCTCCACTCACGGTAGCATTCACTCCCTTGTCTATCTCTTTCACTCTATCTTGCAATGCTTCAAACTCTAAAAAGAGGAACTTGCTACGTGCCTCTGTCAGAGATGCCTCATCAACTAACACTGAAGCCATGTGAGATAACATACCATGTCGTGTGAGTAAAGAATTACTTGTTTCCTCAAGAACCAACGGGGCTACAACACTGCCAACTTTTGCGCCCTTCGTCCACCTTCTCAAAATGTATTTACTTGGTAGAAGTAGCACTTGTTTTTTCTTAAGGTAACAAAGAATATGTCGACATGGACAACCCACAAATTCAAACATCCGACAACTGCATGAAACATAATTAGTCTCCAAGAAATAAATTAGCTCACGATGTTTCTCAAACAATTTTCCTCCCTCAAATCGCTCCAACCCATAAACTTTAGAATCTGAACTTTCTGATTTCTTTGAACAAATATAGAAATTGCTTTGCTCAAATTCCTTTTGGAAAACCAAAAACATATACTTGGTGTATATTTCAACCATTTGATGTTCCATCATATGAACGGACGTGAGCCTAGGTCTCTCGTTCAAGTCAATGTGGTTTGCAACAAGCTCATCATGTCGCTGGTGTCTCAATGCCATGGTGAAACGCGTGATGAAATCCATCAGTGAGTTCTTTCTATTTATATATCTCTTGAAAAATGAGTGGTTGCTCTCCGATCTCTGACTGCTAGACATCCCTGCACTAAAAACATGTTTGACATATGCAGGAACCCATCGGTGGCGGATTTCATACATGCTACATAGCCAAACATTACAGTCCAAGTTCGTGGTTTCCAAGATACCACTCCAACGTTGCTCGAACTCTTCTGGTGTCTCAGAATTCTTGATTATGTCAACCAAACGGTGGTACTGCTCGTTATACACAATCACATTAATCTTCTCAGAGAATTTGTTTAATATGTGCCATATGCAATATCGATGAAACGTATCAGAGAACACCATCGATATTGCTTTAGAAATTGCTGCATCTTGATCAGTAATAATGATTTTAGGGGATTGATGATGCATTGCTTTTAAGAATCTTGAAAACAACCAGACGAACGACTCTGTAGTCTCATCACTGAGTAAACCACACGCAAATATTATGGTCTGACCATGATGGTTTACCCCGACAATCGGGGCGAAGATCATAGAGTATTTGTTAGTGTTGTATGTAGTGTCAAATACAACAGCATCTCCAAATATGGTATACGATCTCCGCGACTCAGAATCAGCCCAAAAACATCGAACCAGCCTTTTGTCCATGTCAGTCTCAAAATCAAAGAAAAAATTCGAACTTTTTTCCTTTTCAAATGTGAAATACTCGACTAGTGTTTCTGCATCGTGACCCCTATGTTCTTCTCGAGTATTCCTTTCGTGGTTTCTGATATCTCTCTCAACAAATCCAAGAGACGATGGACCACCTGAATCAATCTCCAGGAGTCGCACCTGTTGACATGTAGTTATATTCGCTTCGGCCAATTGTTGTGTAAGTGCTTTCTTTGTCGTCGAAACATTGCGGTGTGATCGGAGCAAGTGAACTCTACTAGGAGTAGTCAGCCCATGATTGTGTTCCGATATAAATTTATTCACAACCCAAATATTCCCGGTTTGCTGCTTTACAAGTACAACAGATAATCGAGCATTGCAACCAACACGTGTTTCTCCACGTTTTCGTTCTCCAATCCGTGGTAAAGTGTCCTTATATTTTCTCCTCCGGCTATCATCTGTTTTGCCTTCCTTCCAACAAACAAATAGCTTCCAATAGGTTTCATTTGATTCTTTCTTTTTCTTGCTATTTGCAATTCGTGCACTAAATCCAGCTTCACGGGCATATTGATTATAGAACTTGTATGCTTCTTCATGAGACTCAAACTCTTGACCAATTTTTGGTACTCGACCAATGGACACTTGAGGAATATAAATATTGTCTGCTGTTTCTATTTCACTTGGTGCTTCACCATCTACTACACTGTGTGCATCCATGTCCAAAACCTAAAATTTATGAAAGAAAATTAAAACTTCCAATTAATATATTAAATCACATTTCTGAAATTATACCACAGTCGAAAAATCACAAAATAATATTAATTATTCCCAACTTTCTATTTGAAAATAATAACGGATGCATTAGGGGCGAAATTCGAAAAAAAAAAAAAAGGTAAATAGATAAACTGGGTTTGGGGATTATAGCAAGAATAAAATGCACAAAATTTAAGAAACTCACCTTCGACGGGGACGATGAACAGTGACAATGGAGCAAGGGAGGTTCTGATTTTGGGAGGGAACTGGAAAGGTTTCGAGTGTGATGAGAGAGAAAAAATAGGGAATTGGTTTATGAGTCAAAGATGGGAAGAAAAGTATTTAAAATGGGCCCCATTTTTTTTAAGTTAAATTGCCAATTGGGATAGTGGGCACATTTAAACCTGCCCCCTGGGTGCAGGTGATCAGCCCTGGGGTCAATGAATGCATAAACATGTTTGATTGTAATAAATTAAAGTTGAGCAACTCAATTGCAATTTCACTAAAAGTTGAGTGATAAGATTAAACCATTATTTGATTCCCATTATTTTCAAAATATATTTTTCTTTCTCATATTTTTTAACCACACATTTTTATTAAAATACTATTCCAACATATATTTTGTTGAGGACATGAGTTTCAAACGGGCTCCAAGGACCGTTTGATTCCTTAAGTTTATTCACCCTTTTTTTTTGCTGTTTGATGGCAAAAATTTTTCATGGAAAATCTTTTCCCACCCCCCCCCCCCACACACGCCGCTT